>QQSS02044439.1:0-18404 GCA_003687565.2 Craspedacusta sowerbii
TGCTGATGCTGTGGAATGCTGCTGTGCGTCATGCTTGTGGTGAGTAATGCTTGATGTGTGGGCCAAGATCCATAACAACTATTAAAGTGAAAATTAAGTTCCTTTTGAAATTTTTCTATACTATGCAATGCACTTTACATAATATGAATATAATTACATTATATGAATATTTACTTTACCACCAGAAAGCATTTTTTAATTCAGTTTAAGATTCATTCAGAGTAATTGCAAGTTCCTGCTTTAATTTATTTCAAGAAATATTTAGAGTAATAATGTGGGCTTCGTAATGTATAGAGCTAGCGTAGTATTACCATGGGGGAACGCGCGGAAACTACGTAACAGGAAGTCCGCAATAATTGGCACAGGTGGCAAGTCAAAATAACTGGCGGTTTGCTTCGCCAGTAGGAAAAATGGCGTTAACGAGGAAGGTCGCTGTCAACTGCACGATTATTCTTTGTCAAACCTCTTAACTAAAGTAGTTGGCAAGATTAAGGATTTCTGAGCCCGGAAATTCTGGTAGGCTATTCAGCATCATGATATGCTATAATTTATAAGGGTAAAATGATCAATGTACGTTATAGTATTTGTCTTTTGCTCTGGGAGTGTGCATTTACATCAAGAGGAAGAAAAACCAATCGTATAAATTTCAAGGACTTGTTTCGACAAAAACATTGTCATTTTCATCTTAATCAAACGAACTCCACAAGAATATTTATACAAAATAGGCGTGAATACACCAATCGTTCGTTGATAGCACTTAAAAAAAAACGCTGACACGATAAGCGCAATGCGCGCAGGAGAAATAAATGATTAATTTTAGTTTAAAATAATTACATTTTATTATTTATATTTAATTTTATGCTGATATTTTCAGTGACAATCAGTTAACTGCTATGGTACTATGGTAAAAAGGAAAGCTAGAGGAAAACGAAAGGAAAGAAGAAAACAAGAAGGTGGAGCAGCGATAGACTAGAAAGATAAAGTTGGAGTCAGGTGCTTAACTTGTGTGTTAAGGTTAGCAAGCTCTCAGTTGATAAACATAGCCTCCTTACATTTCTCTGGAAGTCGGTCAGTGCGTGATCTAAAATGGGAAAAGCGCATTTCCGAGCATACATTCTTGCAATCACTTCCATGCAAATGCTTCCACATATGCAAGGCTTTGTCCTTGCCTAATGCTTGTCGACGCATGTCAAAAAGTGTTTGGAGGTTTCTCTGATATAACTGGCATTACTTCCGGCACAAGTAAACCTATGGCTAACACCGGATCTAAAGCATTTATGAAGGCGGTCCTTAGTACTTTAGTAAGACGAAATGTTAAATGAGGTAAAAACAACTGCAATATTAGCAGCCTTAACGTACATATTTCCAACATGACTCATTTTTCGTTAGTAAGGACAGATATAAAACCCAAATAAGGAAGCTTAAAGTATCTGGTAGGACACCCATCACTTGTTTTCTTTTCTTCGATTTGCGGGACAAACTCCTTATGAATGCAAGACTTGACAAATTTATTGTTCAAGAATTTTAGAAACTGGCTTCTGATTGGAATATCAGTAACCTTATTAGCATCAGTGTGAAGGCCAAGCTATGACCTGCCAATTTCATATGTGCGACCAATCAATGTATTAATTAACTAAGCTTATAAGTGAATGCACAATAGCTATTCATATTTGACATAAGACCCGAAAATGTTTTCTTAAGAAAAATAGATGCAAAGAAGCTTACACTATGGAAAGGTTATATTATTTAAACATTTTGAGATGCCTTGTGTTGATGCACTACAAAATTGTCGTAACTTAGTATGTGGTCTTAGACAAAATATGTCCTCAACTAATCGACGATAAAATATAGGCATTGGAACACCACAGTTACTTAACCACACACGCTTATGGAAACCCATGAAAAGGTTGGCAAGGACTGGACCAATTGGGGAACTCATGGCAACACCATCAATGTGGTCATAAAAAGAACGATTTTAATAAAAGTGCTTTTGAGCAGTTGCAAACAAACACAATTTTTAAGCTGCAACTTACTAATTTTAAACAGTGTGTAGTTGCCATAGATAACATTAACTGCAATATCAATAGTTTCATTTAAAGGAATATTAGTAAACAATTTGCAAACATCAAAAGACAACATTACGTTACCATCAGTACTTACCTGGTAATTTCTTTAACAAAAGAAAACGAATCTTTAGTTGCGTGGGAATCAAAAATAAGAGGAGAAGAAGATCAGATAAGAATTTTGCTATATGATAGTTAATAGTAGAACACGAAGAAGTAATTCATTTCGCGAATGCTGTCGCCATAACGTTCAGCCTTTCAACAGCAGTGCCCTCGGCTTGAAGGAAGGCTTCTAGCTCCCCCCCCCTTCCGTCTAACTTTGTCAGCTCATAATCGTCAAAGATGTGCGTCATGGTCTGCCGCTGCCCGCACTGGTACTTTGTCAAGTAAACCCACATGCCAGATTGGGTCATAGGCAGCACTTAGGTCCAGGAAGACAGCACATGTCTTCAGATTTCTCCGAAAACCGTTTTCAATGAGGTTGGTCAGTGCGGTTACTTGAACGCAGGTGTTCCGGCCATGACGAAAACCGGCCCGATCTTCGCAAAGTACTATTTCCACATGAGGGTTGATTCTATGGAGAATCATGCGCTGCAGCAGTTTGTAGCACACACAGAGCAGCGAGATGGGGCGAAAGCTGGCGGCAAACTGTGGGTTCTTCTCAAGCTTCTGGAGTGCGATTACTTTGGCATGCCTCCATATTCGTGGTATCCGATGTTTTTGCAGCTTACGTGTGAGCAGGGTGGCAAGACAGGACATCGGTCTTGGGCCCAGATGCTTCAAGAATTCCGCATGAACGTTGTCGTACACCGTTGAAGTTCCAAACGTCATGTTATTCAGTGCAACCTGAATCTCCGTGGTAGAGATGTCGTCTGGCTCGGCATTGTTCATTCTATTGCTGCAGGCTTGACGCCAGCTATCACGTGTCTGCCTCTAGAATTTCTTGTCGGATGGTGCTTTCGCACCTTGAACTAGGTGTGCTGCAATAGCGTTGGGCAAAACTTGCGGTCTTATTGTGTGTGGAGGGCGTTGGGCGGCACCCAGTCGTCGTAGAAGAGACCAGCTCTTTCAACTCGATTGGGTAAAATTTCATTTGGCCCATGCATTCCAGCCATCTGGCTTTCCGCGCTGCATCTAATGACTCAACAAGGTTATCTGCTATGTCCGGGTCTCCCGACATCTCCGATTCCTTCAGCAGTGCACAGGCTTCCTCTTCCATACATGGCGTCTACACAGAACGAACTCCTCGGGGGATGGATGCGTGGGCTGCCTTGGATATTGCCTTGGAGAATCGCGTGCAAGTGTCATTAACTTGTATGTTACTTTGAGGAATGAGTGGAATGGATTTTTCCGTGAGATACTGGAACTTACACGAGTCAGCTTTACGGAAATTCTATTTGCGCTTACGTGTGCTATGAACGATGGGGATGGTGAGGCCGACGTGGACAATAGTAGGCCTGTGTTGGCTTCGAGGAAAATCGTCCACGAAGGTGCAGCTTGCTGGCAAAGTCTTGTTGCCTATCCTCGAGACCCAGCACAGATCTGGCGAAAAGTCCCGTTGCAATCGTCCCGATTTGAAAGTTCCTCGTTGTTTGGGGCCGTGAACAAGAGTGAAGAGTCACAAAAGCCATGTCCATTAAGCTAGTTTCGAGCCATCCGAGTCTTCGTTGTCATAACCCAAATCTGGGTGATGGCTGTTGAAATCGCCAATGTAGATGGCTGGATGAGCGAGGACAGGGAGTAGAGCAAGCGTGTTCCACTGTTCAGTTGGCGGTTTGTACACATTTGCGATGGAATAGCTGCTCACCTTAATGACATCGCAGTGATCGGTCGACAACTCCCTTGAGACATCGATGAGGCTGCTTTTTACGTACGTCGCTCTTCCATGTTTTGCATGAAGGCGATAACTGATGAGATCAAAGCCAGCCAGCTCGAAGAGACTGGATGTGCCGGCGCTAATGTGCGTCTCCTCCAGACACACAACATCGATGCAGTGCCGGTCGGCGAGAGTGCTGATAAGGTGCGCTTGGCTGAAGATGGTCCTTCGACATTAAGTTGAAGGATTCGAAGGGCCGGTCCAATAGCTTGGACGTCGGCGTTGAGATTGCTCGATCTCCTGGAGGCGACGTGACAAGGATCCATGTGGATTCAGTCAGCGGGTGGCATCATTGGTTTCTCCGACCTTCAAGGCGAGGTACTTACGGGGAAGGCGTCGAGAACGCTGATGCCGATACCAACAGCTTCGGTCACAGTTTCTGACAAATGCGAGTCGCGCGGTTTGACACAGATAATAATACATCATGGTCACCTCATCAGGCAGAAATAAATTTTAACATGCAGATGCATATAATCATAACCTAATACTTTAAAGTAAGGAGAGCAAATAATTGTCGTTTGCATAATGCGTTACTAGTACCGAGGTTATTTTGCATATAAATCAACTACATTAGAGTGCGTGGGCCGGCGCCAGTTAATGATCTATCACGATAAATGAGTTTTTTGTCCTGGGCACATGGAACTTTTTATTTCTGTCAGTTCTTGTGCTTCTAGAATGAGATCGCACAGAAAAGAGGGATTTCAGAGACATTGGCAGGTCACCATTTTTCCAGTCGTACGTGAACAGATATCTATATAGTTTTATTAGATGCTCAAGCTTTAGAATTTGTAATTTTGCAAATAGGTTTGATGTCGGAGCATGATAGTCAACAACACCAACAACCACAATTTATTTCTCAATAAATGCTTTCACAAATGTAAAAAAATTCCTACACGCCTAGATAAAACGTTAAAAGAAAGAAAATAAGATAGTCTGGGAGAACTAGTCTTTAAGTATTGCTGCTGGAAGTAAGACGAACAGCGTTGCACACAGAATCATCTATCGAGGGAGGTATCTTCATAGCCGTCGCTAATCAGATTGAAGATACCACCCTGTTATGAGCTCCAGTTAAAACTGCAGAGACTACGAGAAGAATTTTCATTGATACCACTAGTACTTGCTTGATCAAATTGAATATCTGCAGACGCATGGAGTAGTATTAAATATTAGTTGATACGATTACCTTTACGCCGTCACCCAATTCAGAAACATGTTGAAGAGGGTGCGGGATTAAGAATTGTCACAAATTGCAATACACTTTACACATCCTACTTACTTATGTTTAGTCATTATAACTTACTTTATTTCGTGGATTATAATGTGATGAATAATCTTTAGTCAGTTGCACTTCAAAGAGGGTGGTGTAAGATTTACACTCATCAAAAACTTATTCGAAAGTTATTTAAATCAGACAAGACAATAGCTGACAAATGTGAAAAGGAAAGCTCAAGTGCCGCAAGGATAAAAATTCCCGAAAGCGCTCGCAACGCGTTCGCCATCGCAACGTTCGAACTCCACTATGCGCGATATTAATGCGACATCACGTATTTACAGTGCACTATAAAGTAACCGTGGGGACCAATAGGTTGCATATAGTGTTGCTTGGCTCTTGAGAACCCAGGCCAGCAACTTCCCGCGTTTCCCAGAATCTAGAGAGAAGCGATAACACATTAGCCTGGGGATACTTAACAGTCTTTCCAACTACGCTCGCATGCAGACGGGCTCAAGCAGGGAGACAAAAGGGCACGAGTCACTAGCGTAGAATTTGCCTTTGCAGACAATAACTGCAACTTGGCTTTCAGATTGAAGAGCGGTGTCATCAAGCACAATCGACGAGACCACCAAAATACTTGAGTTGTAAGGTCCAAGTTATTATACCTTTCTTCTGAATATTCAACTCGCTCTCATTTGAAAGATTTGCATGGAAATCTTTGCATTCAATAAATTGGTACTGGCAAATACGGTATACGATCTTTGAGATTTGCAGGTCCAACTATCCTTAATTAAATCATCTATGCACAAATTAACTTTACTATGTCAGTAGGATAAAATTCAAGGGGCAACACCTAATTTGTTTACTGTTACGTATAAGCTAAGCAGGCTTTTTGCTTTAGTCACATAAGGCCTATCTAGTGACTATTGCCTACAATGAAAACCCAAAGTCTGCCTGACCTACAGTTAGCAAGTATTTACATAAGTATTTGAAGAGATATTTTTTATATCTTCAGTACTTAGTTTATAGACCACTAAACATGCTTCCCACGATGTATGAGGGGGCTCTTCACTACCGATTAGTTCATGCTATAAAGGGCCCTCCTTCCCCTTTACCTAAACGGTTTGTAAATCTATTTCAAACTGTTTTTGGAGTTCTAATTGGGTAAAATGAAATCCTTGTTCTGTTCTTGTTCTGGTCCTTGCTTTGGTTCTTGTTCAAGCACTCTTTAATAATCTTTTGCATTTTTTGCAATAGCTGAAAAATAGGGTGCGTAAGAAGCTTTAGCAAATACGAAACGGAAGCATTGATCCCAATGGACAAACTACAGCAAATTTAAGAATCTAGCAGAGTATTAAGAAAGCCATATGTAAGCAAACCCTAACTAACGCTGCTTCACGAGCCTCAAGAGCATCCTTGAATTGGAAAGATTAGCATGTCAATAAAACTGGAACAAAATTAGCAGGCATGCCCGATTACATTGCAAGTCTTGAAATATAAAATCTACTCTCAGGGGGAAAATAGGGCCTCTTTCGGAAATAGACTGGCAGCTATTTTGGGGTCGCATATGCTGTCTGTTAAAGGGATTTAGTTAAACTTTATGATTCGTGATTTTAAGACCTGTCCTCTCGCATTAAATCTTCAATCCTCAGTTAATTCTTGCAAAAGTTAAGCCCCTTTCAATAATAAGTCTTATCAGATTTGGCAACGGCCACTAACGTTTATTTGGCCGAAAATGTTCGTTAATATGAGCCGTAAAGAAAGCAACCAACTTTATACAACAAAGGCACTTCTTCATACTAATTGTCTACCGACATGGCTTCGTGCGTGTCTCAAGCACACCCTATCTTCGCCGGCCAACTAGGAGAGCCTCCACGCGGCGGTCGGTGGACAAGCAGGGGATATGACAAATTTTTGTGGCTACCCTGTTTGGCGAATCTTCTAAGAAGACACAGCACGGTACGACTTCGTCGTCCACTGGCAAGGTCTTCACGAAGAGTGCCTCCTGGTAACAGGGAACAGTGCGATGTCAGTTTAAAGATCATTGGGGCATCGACAAGTCGTCCGAGCCTCCCTTTGAGAGCACGTATCGAGCTCTCTAGCTCCTTGAGAGGCTCAGCCAACATCCGACGACTGGCCTCATTTGCTGTCACCGAAGATCGATAGACTGCGCATCTGGGGAAACTCTTGGCTCTTCACCAACCAATGAACCAACATCCTATCTTCATCTGCGTTCTGCTTCTGGAAAGTTTGATAACTAGGTACCTTATGCATAGCAATACAAGGGCATGGTGGTAAGCAGCTCCAACAAATCTGTTAATACAGGGACTCTTCAGGAAATCCTTAATTATAGCCACTTGGTGTTTTATGCTGCAATGGTATTTAATCCTTTGTTGTAGCTATTCAAGATCTTATTGTAACCTCTGTACTGAAATTCACCATGGTTCATCCAAGGCGTCTTCGTACCGCATAAACGGCTACAGTACTAGATGATTCGTAGGTCGCTTACTAAAAACGGTAAGCTTGGGAGATTTTGACCAACTGGCAGAGCGAACGTTCGGGAAAGGAAAGGTAACGGTAAACAAACGGAAAAATGTTTTTATGGAAAGTTTTCGCTCACTTAACGTTTAATTGCGGACGGTCATCAAACGGAAAGGCCAAAATAACTGTGTGGTATCTAGTGGAACGGTTCGAACGGTTAGATTACGGCATACTTCTATTCGTCAGTTTCTTTTATGGAAAACCGCTTCTTTACCGTTCACAACTTGCTTTTGTCGGCGTCTATAATGTGATATAAGCCGTTAGATTTCCGTTCCTTTGAGGTCTAGGCCGCTCGTCTACTACTCACGTTTCAGAAATTCGTTTACCTTTCGTGTCGACATGGTCATCAGCTGATCGAGTTCTCGCTCAAGTCAAGTGTTCAATTAGAAGAATTCTACAACCGAGAGCCCAGGCAAGAGGCGTAGCCAAATCAAAGACTTCAGCACTGAGACGCATGATGGCGTTCCACAGCAGGACATCCAGTACTCTCAGTCCAGTGCTCCAGATCTTTCCAAGACCTCCAGCAAACACTGGAAGGCGATGGGGGCTCTCAACAGGATTAAAGTTCTATGGAATGCCTTTGATTCTGACCTATTGCTATATGCTAAAATATTTTTCTCCGTTCTTTGGCGTTCCGCTGCCAAGCATGTAGACGAACGAATCAATTAAACCGCCACTTTACCCTTCATTACCCTTCCTTTAACGTTCCTGGCCCTTATCATTTTCCGAGCGATTCCCAAACGGGAATGAGGGCTTTCTGACGTCAACGTCATCATTTCGGCATTTTTCAAAAAAAAAAAAAGTGATGAAAAAGAAGACCATCATGTACATTCCTGCTGACAAGGATGAATGATCTATGTAACCGAAGTTAAGGTCAAAACTTCAAATAAAAGTCTCCACTAAACTTGGAGCAAATATTTCGATTCGTAAAACTCACGGTAGTGCAACGGTTCAACAGGAGGCCGTAAAGGACCGGGAAGATCGGAATGACCGGTAAACGAAAGGCTATTCTTCTTTCGCTTTCGATCAAAAGATTCATCTACCATGGCAGTTCGTCGCCGGTCGATAACGTTCCCTTTTTTTATGAAAAATTTGATTGACTGGAATGTCTTGGGCGGTACGAACGGTTTAAACGAAGGAACGGAAATGGAAGAAAGTAAGCGATAAGTTAAAACGTACGGAACAGTCGAGTCTTAAAAAAACGCCCAACGTTCAAGTTGAGTCTAATATTTATGTGAAAACATATCAAAACTTCTAATATTGATTAAAATCATCTTATTCACTCGTCACTATGAGGCATTTCATGCATCTGGATTGGCTAGGTTACATCAAAACATCCAATCGCCCTGCGAAATTTTCAAACAACAATAAATTTGCATCTAAACATCTGCATATTTACAACTGATTTTGTCTAGACGGGCTAAAGTAACATCGTCGATCTTGTACTTTCATCGTATAAGCAATCCACACAGCAGCTAGTCACCTCGATGCATTGCTCGTTGTAAAATACTTCCCACAGCATTGGAAGATCAGGAAAGCGGTGATAATACTCTTAATAATGTTGTGCACGTGACAACAAGGGATGCGAGGAAATTAATCTAGTGGGTATTTAATGCATCAGCTACATGCACGCATTTCCATCGCTGCATTTGAACCCTGTGGCAATCACGTTCTCGCGCATTTGCATCAAGAACGCGTGCAAGATCACCTTGGATAAGCTCCTTGAACTATAACTGGAACTAACTTAATAACTTAACTAACTTAATAACTTAACTTGAACTAACTTAATCGCAACCTGAAATTCGTGTAGATCGTTTATAAGAGTTTGTTTTTAAATGAAGTTTAAATTTGTGAACATACACATTACATAACATAAGCGGTTACAGCAAAGCAAAGGTGACCATTACTTCTCAACAAATAATACGCATAGTCATATTTGTCCATATTCATATAACAACCGTTGGATTTTCAGATGCGAGAGTCTCTTAAACTTGTTTTAAAGAATACCGCCCAAAGCTTTCTACGAGTCTTTCTGTCCGGCCGTAGACAACCCTTTATGAAATGACCAGATAAATTCTAGATTAACCAAGGTCAATGCGGTGACGGCGATAACTTAAAAGCGCAAGAAAAATAACTGAGCCTTTGCGGCATCGATCCCCGACTTCGAAGAGAACATTTCCCAATGAGGGGGGTTGAATTTAAGTGCAACCAAAAGGCCGCAAATTCAGCAGTAGCATGAGGATCAGCAGTTCATGAAGCGTGGGAAAATTTTTTGAGACACATTTACTAGCTAGAACTAGCGGCGATACAAGACAAAAACGTTAAGAACTTCTAAGGAAGACGACATAAATTGATTATGTCAGAACCACATCCCTTCGGCGGAATAAAAAGCGATTTCCTATTAATTATAGCGTCGCAAAGTTTTGTCAATGACCTTTGAGTCAAAGATGAAGCACATATGCACAAAATCCACCTAACACTGTAGCAATAGACAATCCTTGCACGTAAGAACTTGTACCTGAGCGATACAGAAGCTTCTGCCTCATTTTAATGTAATGCAACATACAAAAGACATCATGACTAATTCAATTCATAATTTCGAATTGACCAAAGCTGTACGATGATCTTTATAAATAGTCTACAGTAGCTGCTCTTCACCCCTTGCCGTTCGTTAAGTAGCTGCTCTTTGCTACTTAATGAACAAGTCGCTGTTCCTTACCGACTTCAAAGGCGAAATTCCGCTAACAAACTTTCATTATCTGCTGATTTTATTTAATAGTGCTTTTAAAATTGCACGTCAGTCACCCAGATCCTTTTTTGTCATATTCAGCCGTCTATACGGAAGCTTTGGTACAATTGCTAGTATCGTCGCTAAAACATAGCTCAGATGATTTATGCCTAAATAAGATCCGACTGCTGTTGCTACCTTAAACGCATTAAATGCAACGTGAGTGATTGCAACGCCACGTTTTAAGAACTTACAATTCCAGCTATAGAATTGGGAGTTGAAGGGAAGACTACTAGTCATACAAGTTACTGACCAGACTCAGTATTCATGGCTGACTTTTTAACTTCTACAATAAAAAGTGACATCGCAAAGAAATTTTTTTCAATGAGGAACGCCGGGATAATTTGCAATCCTCCATTCGCTTGGGTACTTTGCTACTAGGTTTTCCAGTAAGTGTATAAGAACAACAGCAGGTAACTTATTCTTTCTTGCCACTGCATTCCAATTTCTTCATGTCTGGATTAGCATGAGCACGCAGATCAGGGAACATCTGATCCCATCGACTGGGAGCTTACAGACGCATTCCCATTCATCCGGGCCGTTTGCGTTGGGATATCCTCCACATCATCTCGCTCGCATTGGAGAAACAACCTTGGAAAAGCATGTTTGTCAGTAAATTTCGAACGCGTATACGCTTCCAACCGAAGTTGAGTAGACCTCCCTTTTTCCACAGAGCAAAGAATTTTAACAATTTATTTAGTCCTTCATTTTGGGCGCACCAGGAAGCCACAGGGGCAGAACATAATTATATTCAAGGTCTTACCGGCTTAACACCGCTTAGCTTAATTAATGTTCAATGCAAATGAATCACGAAAGTAAGGACAAACAAAATAATTGCACAGCAAAAGTCAAATATGAAAATTTCAAATATATTTTCGCAAGGCAAGTATACAATCCACGAAACGCAGGTTGGCTAGCCACAAGCACGGCACTTGAACACAATTTAGTATCCAAACTTTTTTACTTTCAGTCTGGGAGGAAGCTTCCTTAAGATATCGTCCATCAATCGCTCAACAACTACCATATCACCAGCGGAAGTGAAGTCAAAAAACAATATATCAGAGTACCTATGGGTAAACTTTACCGGTCCCATTGAATCATATTTCCACATGCCCTGAAGATACTTTTGATCAAGGTCAACATCGTCCATACTTGCCCCATACATCACCTTTCCAATCTTCTTAGTGTTCAACAAAAACATCTCCTCTGGATTGCAAGGATTAAAGACAAGTTTGGAAATGGGGTCACTCATTGGTGCGGCTCTTACGAGTAAACGTGAACTATTAACCGACAAGCACCATGGAAGGAAAGCCTCTTTGGCGTAATCGAACTCATAAATATCATGGGCCGCCGTTAACATCATAATCGAGGTCGCATTCGGTCGGAACGCAGCGTAAACTACGTGGCTGCTCAATGACGGGACACAGCACCTGTACGCGCAGCCAGCGACATCGATGACATGTCCACGGTTCCGAGCATCGAAAACTGCGACCAGATCACCTTTAGCAACCAACCACTTGTAAGGCAGTGATTTGTTTGGAATGCTGGGCAACAATATTTCTCGGGCACAGGTCCCGTCGAGGATATTGTAGGCAAACATATCTCCAGCTTGATCGGCAAGAACTAGAAATTGTGAATCTTCGCCACAAAAGCAGAGCAAAGACGCCACTCTGCGTAAATTTGCCTTTACTTTTCTCACAGACCAAGCCCCACTGTCGCAAAGAACTTGATAAATGGATGCTCCGTCGGCAGACGAGTACGCAAAGTAAGATCCCGACTCACTGATCGTAAAACACTTTATATGACTTGTACCTTTAGCTTTGAATTCAAAAACTTTCTGAGGCAGCGGCTGAACGAGCTTCCAAACATGGATTACATGTTGCTCATGACATGCAAGCAGACAGGCCTTTGCAGCTAGTTGGCACGCTCCGTATCTGGGAAAACACGAGAACCGTGAAGCGCTCTTCGAGTTGAAATACTGCAGATCGTGAACAATGAGACGCGGATCAACACCGCCGGAAACTAAGCACGGTCTGTCGCCACCCTTGAACGCCAGAGCTCTCGTGTCATAGTCATTGGCCTTAATTTCTTTGGAACGGATCCAAACCCTTCCATGCTCACCAGGGGCGCACACAAACATTGCCACTTTGCTATCTACTCCGGAGGCAAAAACAGACTGCTCGTCATCACTAACACATATAGCAAGAACATCAGCGGTATGACTATTGAATGCCTGCATGAGCGTACCGGTATTGCTATCCCAAAACTGAACATTCCCGTAGGAATCTCCACTAACGATAGTCATGTTAGACAAGAAATGAACAGACCATACTATTGCCGGCCGCGAATTTTTGCGAACAGCTGATATTCTTGATATCACGTGGCCTGTCTTTACATTATAAAGACAAATCTTACCATCAGAACTCCCAGTCACAAGTTCAGAGTCATCTGCACTCCACGCAACTGAGAGGACTCTGCTTTCCTGTTTATCTAAGTGCTTTGCATAGCAGAGCCCCATACTGACGATCTCAAAGAGCCTGACACTGCCATCTTCACAGCCTGCAGCCAAAAACAACTGCGAATGACTAGCGCGCAAGCACCAAACAGGTCCGCCACACGAGTCATATGAATTTTGCGGTTCACATTTCGCCAAGTTCCACTCCAAAATTTCACCAGTAAGACCGGCTGAATATAACGTCATATCAATCCATACAAGACTCTCAATGGATCTGCCGTCCTGGCCAGGAATGTGCAGAACATACGCCCAGTAGTCTTCCGGATCCCTCAACTCAATAGATCCATCCTCTCTGCTTAAAGCCAAAAGCTTACTGCCCTTGCCATACGCTAAAGAGTGGATAGACTTTGGCTGGAGCTCAACAAAGCGAACTCGATGAACTTTGTAAGTAGACTCCGTCATTTCTTGCGCATACTTTTCTAAATCAAGCAACCTTCATCAATGTTGTTGCACATGATCATTTTCAAATTAGTAGGCCAAAGAAAGGTTGAAAAATAGGAGACCCAAAAAAATCGTCACATCAAAAAAAGATGCCGGAAAATATTACCATAAGTCGTCAGACTCATTAGGTCAAAGGAAAATTACCAATTGCAATCCATCAAGCTACAATGGTAAAAGCAAGATCGCGAAAATTCTTATAATATCGCAGCTTTAAGGAAACTAGAAGATTCCCAAAGTAAAGAGAGACAACTGAACTGTTCCCATAATGGTGGCAAATAACCATCACACGATAATTATCTCATATAATTGTGAATCACATCATTTCATAGTATATGATATCATCTCAATGAATTTTACTAATTAAATTAATCCCACAGCCAGCACCGAAAACTAACTACTTATAATATCTTTAAAACTGAAAATTTCTTGACCACAAATTCCATGTTCCAGAAACCTAAACAAAACACAGCAGCCTAACGGTATTATCACAACTTGCATGTTAATTCATAATAAATAATTTCAGTACAAGGGGCAGAACAGTACTCAATAACCAATATTTAGCTGGACATAAGATAAATTTCACGGCATACGATAAATATTTAGAGACAAATATTCTTCCTCTTCACCAAATCTCTGAACATGTAGCTACATCGGTGACTTGGGCGCTAGAAGAGGCGACCAACCATGCCATTCCAATATATCTCGCGCTAATCTCATTGCAGCGTGGGTCCCCAGTTCGTTTCTCGCCCGTGCTGATGCCGTCCATTTTGTTCTCGGGCGTCCTCTATACGCTGTCAGTATACTCTACCGTGCAGAAAAGCATTTTCTATCCTCTTCTTATCCATCCATATCACTTTAACTAGTAATTGAAGTTGCCTTTCTTGCATACGTTGCACGATTCTTTTTGCATGGTTCAGAGACTTTCTGACGTCCTCATTCTTCATCTTGTCCAAACTGTAAACTCCTACAAACTTTCTTAGGGCTGCCATCTCGAACAAAAGAAATCTTATTCCTTCAACGATTCTATGTGTCCAAGTTTTGCATTCTTACGAGGTAATCAGTACTACAAGTAATCGGTACAATCTCCTGTCCATTTCTCTCTCAAAATGCTCGTTTCTTTTTTTTAGAAATTGTCCAAATTACTCAAAACTGTCAAGCTTGTCCCAGTCCGTATTTTGACGCCCTTTGCGCTGTGGTAATTTACAGTCAAAGTGGTCCCGAAGTCTGTGAAGCTGTCCTAAGTTGCTAAGTGCTTGTTTTACTTGTACTTCGTAGCATCCCTTCCATTTTGGACTTACTTATCCTGTGTCCATATCCTGTGCTGACCCGATCAACCTAGTCTTTGCTGATTGTTGTGCCATTTATGCACACTACAATGTGCGCTCTACGCTATCATAAGCCATTACTTGTGGAAATCACTCGTCAAATCTTTACTAACACTAATGGTGCCTTTGCCATCATGCGTACAAACTTTCAGTATGGTCATCTTTGGAAGCACTCTATAGAGGTGCAGTAGTCTCAATAAGCCTCAGTGCCATACATGATGAAAGCCTTGCTTGGTTTCTACGAAAATCAAGCAAAATTCTCTATTGTATCATTCCTTGTATGCAAAGTACTTTTCCGCTACCAATTTTAGCAAAAAGATTTGGTAAGTTGATTATCTTTCTGTCTTAAATCTGTCTTGTTCTACAGCCATTAACATTTTTAAAGTATTCTTCATTCCACTCTCCTATCTCCTATATAATCAGACCTGCATGTCAGTAAGGCTGACAGCACAGGAAGCTCCAACATTGCTAGTGTATCCATTCTTGGGGATGGTGACTACAGCTGACGCATATTCTTTCAAGGACTCTCTTTTAGAACTTTGCCATAGTTTTTGAGACCGCCATTACTTGTTTGTATTTGGGCATTAAAGATTCCCGCACCATTCCCATGCCATCTTTAGCAGGTGCTTCAATTTATGGCTAGCGGGTTCCCATCATTACCTCTGATGTTTCATGGTTAATGTTCCATTAGATTGAGTGTTCTGACCTTTTGAGAGGTCACATATTGTTCTTTGCTTTGTACCACTGCATATTAAGCAACTCTTTATATTCCTCAACCTTGTTGCTTCTGACCTTTTTATGTCCCTATGCCTTTTTAATCTTCTTCCTTGGCTTCATAAAACTTGTTAAAGAACTCTTAAGGCAAGGCAGATTAGCACTACGCTTTCCAGCTGAATAAGTTCTATCACCCATAATTAGCATACCGTAAGTATCTTTCATGTTGTATAACCAAACATTAAAAAACTTGAATGTCAAAAGTCTGGAGTGAACTCCACACTTCATAAATACCCTTTCTGTGATCATCCTAAAACCGTTTCTATATCAGATCTGGCAAGAAACAACACAATGCAAGATGTTTTCCCACACGTTAGCTATGTTGCAATATATGTAATATACTTACTTACGTAGATACTTGAACTGTACTATAAGTTGTAAACGCTAATGGATACACACATGAAAGATAAAAGCCATAAATAACCAAATTAACTTGTGAAAAAGCTGCTAAACGCTAACACACAATAGAAAGACATGCATTCCATATAATCCAACCATTCCAAAAACTATATATTTCAGGTATTGCATCACAGAATTTGTGTAACAACACCACCTGTACCAAACATTCTAAAAACTATACATTTCAGGTATTGCATCTCAGAATTTGTGTAACAACACCGGTAACTGTGAGCAAGTTCCACAATCACCACCTTTAATCATTTGCCTGGTGATCCGATGAAGGCAGTTTGACAATTTGCCAAGGTTATAGTTAAAACAAAACAAGAAATATGTAAAGACCTTTCATGACTAACCTAGAAATTAAATATAACATGTGATTATTGCAAAAATATATGCCATACTTTTAGACAAAATGAAAAGAATAAATTAACAAAAGGAACGAAAAAGTATATATGTAGATTTTGAGCAAAAAATGCAGAAGCTGGACCTGAATACATACTAGCAGAACTGCAAGCAGGTACTAGTAGAAAAATCATAATAGAGAAATCTGGTGGAGTTAATTTAGAAGATGGATAGCAAATAGAAGATAAGAATCATAATCCCAGATACATAAAAAGGGAAAGAACATGGGGAGTTTCGCCATGTGTAAGGCTAGAGACCCACCAAGAAAAAAACGTGAGCAATTTTTTTTGAAACTTAAATTATCCAGAAAATTTAATGTATTTGCATGAGCTCTGCAAGCAGAATCAGGGAAGACAGATGCTCTCAAAATGCAACCAAAAATTTATGATTGCGTTGCAAAAATAACTAAATAAATAAGTAAAAAATAATAACATGTAAATTATAAAACTGTGACTGGTAGAGCTAACCTGCCCTGCTCAAAATAGCCACATAAATGCGGGAAAGGCTGTTCAATGAGTGTGCACTACGGGGCTCCAACAATTCTTTAATCATAGCCAGATTCCATACCGCAAAAAGTACCCTTTCAAGATAGCTCAAAATAAATAGCTTTAAAGAATAATTTTGGTTGTGGCCTGATTACGATTGGTTTGCCATAAACACCAAAATCAAAAAGAATAAACATTTCTTGAAAATAATCTTTAATTGTTCTACGTTAGCCTGAAACGAAGTCTGCAGCACTTCGAGAATTCCAACAATCAAAGCTAATAATCAAACGTAACGCAGCAATCTCCTATGCGGCGGAGCTCCACGCGGTTGAGTCGGCACTTGGTGCCTCAGGGCGAGTTTAAGCTTGCATGGAGTCTATAGTACTTCCTATAACCCACGCTAATACCCCGTTCATTACGGATGATCAAATTCTTGAATATCTTATTGAAGATGAAGTCATCCAACGCAGGATTGCCAGCAAGTTTAATATCACAAGCATGTATTAGCCACAAGAAATCTACCGGATTCCGTAGGCCCCAATATCAGGCTAATTTTAAAGGTTGATGTGTAAGGCGTAACTGGTTGTTTTGCATATACTGTGGATGTAATGCTTCACATCTACCCCCGATCTAGCATTTAGACTATAGACGATGTGACACTTGTAAATAAAAAAAGACATTTCCAATCATTCCATTTACATGGATTATGTTTATCACTTTTTTCAACTTTTAAATAAATCGATTGATTGAATTAATAAAGAATGACTCAACGGTAAATAGAATTATTCAATATATACTAACTTCGTTGGTTTACAAAATGATTGACCGTTTGAATGAGTGCAAGTATTGAATTTGTGCATCGAAGATAAACATAATGGCCAGAAATTAACGCAATAAAATGCGACTTGGTACGCAAAAATCTTTGCCTTCCGATTGTGCGCTCATTCGTTATCTGCATGGCATGTGCAACAAGCTTTCCATTAAATAAACAATAGATTGTTGAGCTGGTTCTCTTTAAAATTTGATGGGTAAGAAACAAATTTTTTAGTTTTTTTTTGGCAGCTTTCGGATGACGAGAGAATCAACTATCATATCACTTTCAATGCACCTCTGCCAGTGCGGGATCGCTAAAGAACGTACAGGATGCTTTTCTGTGATTCAAATAATAAGCATAAGACTTTTGATAATAATGTAAAGGTATACATATATCGAAGAAGAAAGACCATTTGAAATGTTTTATAGTTACTCGTATCATTTGAAGTACACTGCTTCAGACATGGGTACGAAAATAGGCAATACAATTAAATGCATCGCAATTATGTTTTGCATTATTAAAATAGCATCTCACGATAGCCTAGGTTGAATATGACTATGCGCAGTCTGCTAGAGGAAAGTGCTCCGACGCATAGTGCAAAAGGATCTATAATGCATCATGAACCTTAACGACTCAATCATTTAGCACCTCGTATGAAAGACGTTATTGGCTAAAACTAATCATAACTCATAATCCATGTTCGGAGGAGCAGGCTCGCTTGCGCTTTACTCGGTTTCCCAATGTCGGACAAAATGTCTACGTTCTCTT
>QQSS02044550.1:4273-18404 GCA_003687565.2 Craspedacusta sowerbii
TGTGCGTTCATTCTGAGTTGTTGCACGTGTTGGCTGCATGCCTTCATTCTGAGTTGTCTCACGTGGTGGCTGTGTGCGTTCATTCTGAGTTGTTGCACGTGTTGGCTGCATGCCTTCATTCTGAGTTGTCTCACGTGGTGGCTGTGTGCTTTCATTCTGAAGTGTTGCACGTGTTGGCTGCATGCCTTTATTCTGAGTTGTCTCACGTGGTGGCTGTGTGCTTTCATTCTGAGGTGTTGCGCGTGTTGGCTGCATGCCTTCGTTATGAGTTTTCTCACGTGCTTGCTGCGTGGCTTCATTCTGAGGTATTGCACGAGATGGAATCTGCGTATATGGAGTTGTCGTGCTAACCAAGATGCTGGCTTGGATGACATTTAGCATGTCAGCAAGATCTTCCGTGTTCACATGACTTGGTGACGTATGGCTCGCTATCTGTTTTACACTGTCTACACTAGCTGCAAGTCCTGCTCCTGTAATTGTTGGCTTCATCACATTGATTGCTGTTGGCGGTGTTTCGCTATTCGGTTGTCTCACGACCATTGTTGAGGTAAATAATTTCAGGCTGTCGGTGCCGCTTCCATCGTTGTTGACGTTAATCGGCGTCGAAGGCACTGGAGGTGTCGTCAGTGTGGTTGCCTCAACCTGCAGCATGGCTCTTTGTGTCGTGCGTTTGGTGTCCAGTGGATTCAGACGTTTAGAGTACTGTTGAACCGAGGAAATGGATGATAGCTCGTCGTTCTCTTCATCCTGCTCGATTGTATCCATGCCTGATGCATTTCCTTCTGTTTCATGCATGAGAACAGGATGCGCAAATTCTCCATGCGGCATTGTAGAGACTGCATATGTGACAACGGTTACTGGCGGAACCGGTGTTGATGAATTACCCAAGATTTCAGTTGAAATGCTTGCGTCGGCTGCTGTGATGGCATTTGCAGCTTCTTCATTATGTAAGTATATGTTCTGCGGAAGCCTAGCAACCGGAACGGGTGTAACCTCACCGCTTGTGTCAATTATGTGTGCACTGGACGCGTCTGAGTGCATAGTTGCAGGTGACATTGCGGACACTAACAGCAAGGGTAAACTCTCGTCATTTTGAGGCTCGTGCAGCGACATGTCTTGCACTAAGGTTGGTATGGCTGGCTGAGAAACTATTTTTTCTGGTAAAGATGAAGAAGTCGTAGTTTCTCCGCGCTCTAGCGTGGGGAATGGTTGCGAGTAATCACTTTTTGACGATGGCAGTGGAGACGCATGCTCCGACACTTGCGTTGAACTGCCTGCATCAAGTGGTTCTGATGCACTAGCACTTTCTGCGTAGTCGGTGCCTTGGCTGTTTGAAGATATCACAACACGAATAGTTGGGACACTTGCTTGATGTGTAGCGTAGCTTGTTCTGGAGATCGTTACTCCTGAGGCTTTGGTAGTTGGCTGTATAGTGGGAACTGGATGATCGAGGATGCTTTGGTCTTGAGTTTGCTGCTTGCTTATTTCAGGGGCTTTGATAGTTGGCTGCATAGTGGGAACTGGATGATCGAGAATGGTCTTGTCTTGAGCTTGCTGCTCGCCTGCTTGTGGAGGTTTGGTAATTGGCTGCATAGTGGGAATTGGATGATCGAGGAATGTCTTGTTTTGAGGTTGCTGTTCGCTTACTTCTGAGACTTTGGTAGTTGACTGCATAGTGGGAACTGGATGATCGAGGATGGTCTTTTCTTCACTTTGTTGCTTTACGGTTATCAGGCTTTGAACAGAGGCTGACTCCGTTGATTGAGCAGTTGCATTTGCTGGTGAAGAGGAAGTCAGTGTAGGTAGTTGTGATGGTTGTGCAAACGCATAGTACATTATCTCTATCGGACCCTGATAAAACTTCGGCGTGGCAGTTGAGGTGGCTTCCTCAGCCGTCTGGTTATCGCCCTGAGTCTCAACCAAACCTTGCGTTGCCTCTAGAATGCGAGGGCTCGGTTCAACTACGTCTTGTGCGGATTGCTGGTCTGGTGATGAAGATTGGGCTCCTGTCTTTCGAGTTTCCTGCCTTTCTACCGAAATCGTCATTACATAACTAGCATTGCCATTGTGGTCAGCAGTTTTCTCGGTCGAGGATTCCATCGACAAAACTTTCTCTGCCGTTGTTACAGTTGGTTGCATAGGCGCTTCTACACGTTGAGCTCCGATGCTCGCACTACTGGGTACAGGCGTAGCAAACTGCTTAACCCTAGGTGGAAATAATATATTTAAGCTGTCTTCGTGATTAAATGCGGTTGTGGTTGGAAGTGGTAGCACGGACCCAGTTGGCAGTGATTTCTCTTCCTCATTAAGTACTAGTGGTTCCCATACAACAGCAACTGTTGCAGGCCACGCCATGCCAGAAGATGCGGTTTCTGTGGTTGCTCTAATCTCGGGGGGAGTGTACGATGATTGGCTTACTGCGGAGAGTAAGGTTGTTGCCTCTGTACGTGGTCTCGAAATAGATTGATTGCTAAGAGATACTTCTTTAATGGGCGTTCTGCCGTGAATGGCAAGGAAATCGGCAGCTTCAGTGGATGCCTTGGCATCTTGCTTGCTGGTTGGTTGATACCCACAGTCCCGATACTGAGTTTCTCGTGGCTTTGTAGGTAAAGCTAGTTGCTTGTTATCGTAAACGCTTCCTTCCGCTGCTATATTGGTCGGAAAGTCCGTCGCGAAGGCGTGTTGGGTTGGTGTTTCTGAGCATTTAATGTCAGGGATGCCTACAACCGATGCGGATGTAACGGACGTCTGTGGTGCAGCTTGCGCAGTTACTGTGGTTGGCATCAGTAAAGCTGGCTTCGTAAGCGGCTCTCTTGTTTCGTTACCTGCTGGTTGTTGTTCCATTACGAGAGCAATTCCCATTGGTGGTACATTAGAAGAATTACTTGGTTCTATCGATGAGTCTGTAGAAGGCAAAGCATACGGTGCTGCTGTACGCGGCATTTCTGTAAACAGCGAAGTTTGCTTATCATGAGTAAGGCTTTCTTTTAGTGGTTCATTCAGAAGCGGTGTTGTTTTGTTAAGCTTGGAACTTGTTTCGGCAGAAGCTTGTGTTGGTTGCCAGTTCGGCGATTGATATTGGCTCCACGGATTTGGATTTTCTTGCGGTTTTGTCGACAAATTAGGTACATTACTGCTGTACAGGTAGTTTTCAGTAGACGTTTCGATCGCAGGTTCAGTCCTTAAAGATTCTTGTGTTGCTGGTGATGAAGTTGATAAAATTGCTGTTCCAAAATTTTGCACTGTTGGAAAACGTTCAAAAGGTATGGGCGTCAAGGTTTGCAGTGATGTAGGCTGCATCTCTGCTACGGTTGTTGGTCTTCTAAAACTCAGAGCTGTCAAAGTGACGTTTGTTTCCTCTCTTCTAGGTAGCAGTTCCTTAGCGGTAGCAATCGGTATTGACGTTGGAAAGGCTTGCGATGCTGTCCTTGCAGGAGGCTCCGTTGCTGGCGTTGTTGTTACAAACGCTGTTAGTTGGTTCTCTGCTGCGATGAATACTGGCGCTTCGGCACCTGGGCGTGTCTGAGCTGTTATCCGCCGCGTTGTCTCCCGAACGGACGGGTCTTTTGCAGCAGGTGCTGGAGTTGGTTGTGGGATTGTCGCTTGAGATTCATCGTGTGGATACGGAGTTTCCTCTTGTCCCTGTAAAGACGTTGACTGGGTGCTTGGTTGATCATGCCTTTCTAGCGATGACCCAGGGGAGGACCCAGTTGGCAAGATATTTTCAGTTTCAGCTGGCATGGGCAAAACAAATAGTAGATCTCTTGGTTGAGTAGGTTTGTCTGTAGTGGTTGAAAGTGGAATCATTGACGATGGTAAAATCGCAGTCGTTTCTTGCCCAATCTGTTGTCCTTCCCATTCGGCAGCGACAGGTATTGGTTTTGCATATGGATTTGCAGCTGCGTTTGGACTGGGCGCCACCATCGGTTGCGCTTTGGTTATAGCTGACGTTGACCAGTCTATAGTGGAAGTTGCTGTCGATGACTCATGCTGCGTCACACCTGACGTTTGTGTTGTTCTCTGAGCGGCAGATGTAGCTGCCGAGGATGTTGTTGCGGGCTGCGTGTTGAGTGATGTTTTGCTTGTATGTGCTGGTAGTTTTAATGCAAAAGTTTGATTGCTAATTGATATCCTTGGACTTGACGGTTCAGTCAAGATCACACCGCTGGGTGATCCCACCGGCACCCGGGTACTTGCCTCCTCATTTCCAGTCACGGTAGTAGACTCTGCAGTGCTTTGTCGCAGGCTTACAGTCCGCGTCGGCACCATGGTCGTGGTCACCTTGCTTGCTTCTGAGGTGCGTCCACGGTAGTTTGGTGTGGTCAATGTAACCACAGCTTCGCTTAACTTTGACTTCGTATTTGTCTGCCCAGCAGAAGTTACCAAAGTGACTGGCGTGGGCTTAGGTAGTTCTTTTTCAGAGTTGAAACTAAGTGTTGCAGAGTTGGCTGCTTGATGTAGAGTCAATTTGTCTAAAGCATTCTCTCGCTCCAAGAATCGCGTAGATGACATAGAGCTTCCCTGTGTTTGCAGCGTAGGTATCGGTGTCATGTATTTCTGTGACGACAACGTTTCAGATCTTGATTCTTCACTTTGTTTTGTTGTAAAAAGTATAGTCGCATACGTTTCTGGGCGAAGCGAGGTAGGTCTTTTCGTGCTTGCAACAGGCATTTGAGTAAACTCCTCCAGCCGTTGAACGTTTGCTACATTTATGCTCTCTGTCTCATTTGCATCGGCTAAGGATGCTGTGGACTTTATCGCTGTGGGTGAATAGTGCCTTTCCATCTTTACTTCCTTCATGGGCGCCTCGGGCGAATTAGTAATCGCCATCGCCACAGTTTTCTGCGTAGGGTTTTGAGGCTCAAACTTTGAGGTGGCAATGGATACTTTGATGGGTCTGATTGGTGGTGGTGTAGTGATCCTAGACGATGCACTTGCAGCGCTCGAAGTTGTAATCGATGCCTTTGGCGGTGATATCAATGGCATATTGGTGATCCTTGATTCTTGTGGGAGAAGTGGTAAGGAGGATTGGGTAGCCGCCTCTACAGCTTGTGGGTTGGTAGCCGTGAGGCGAGTTGTGGTGAACGTGACCTCAGTTGTAGTTGGCATTGTGGAATCTTTGTTTTCAGCAATATCTTGCCACGTTGACTGTCCCGTGGTCGATGTGGGGTACTGAAACATCACGTGGGAACTTTGAGATCCAGAGTGCCATGTTGATTTTTTAGTCTCTTGACTCTTTTGCGTAATTAGGTCGGACGCAGTTATGAATAAAGATTCCTGAGCTTCTAAACTACTCGCGGTTTTGTTTCGCAGCTTATCTTGGCGAGTAGTAATGTCCACTGAGTCTGACTTTACTGAAAAGTTTGATGATGTTTTTATGTCAAGATCATCTGGCAGCAAGAAATGTTCGAATTTCCGTGAGTTGTCCGACTTCTGAGTAATATTCGACACTGCAAAGTCTATCTTGTCTTTATCTTGCTGCATATATTGTGTGTCTCTCGATAATCCAAGCTCTACTGCATGTAATCTGGTTGTGTTGTATTCAAGCTTATGTACGAGTTCTTCTTTAGTTCCGTTTGCTTTCGGTAGAGGCCTTCCGGACGCCTCCTGGTTGGCTGCTCTCCCGACGTACTCTTCCCCATACAACCTTTGCAGTCCTTCATAATAATCCTCTATATACCCAGAGTAACTTTGGACTTTTGCGTTGATATTATTTACTTTCTTCTCGAGCAATGTTGGACTTGCACTATGGTCCATGAGAGGCGAATGTGTCTGGTCTTCATTTTCGTAAGATGTTATATTTGCAATACCTGGTTCATTTTCCCGGAAGCTACTTTGATTTGCCTTGTACTCGATTGTGCTCTGTGTTGGCCAAGCATTGCTGTTGTTACGGTTGTTGTCATTCATTAGCACTGCATTTGCATTAGTGCTCAAGCTAACAGTAGTTGGAACTACAAGTGTGCCCCCAAGAGCCAGGTAATTTTTTGGCATTTTCGTAGCAGCGTTGTTCGATGGTTCATCATTTGTGCGAAGGTTTCCCACTAGCGGAGCTGTGGCGATCTTTGAATAGTGTCGTATCTGGGTTGGTAGGTATAGATCTTCCTGATAGTTCACTGCTTCGGGAATAATCTCAGGCGTTTCTGCGGCAGGTAAAGCTGATCCAGCTGCGGTTGCGATTAACGATGCAGTTGGATAACTTGCCCGGTCTGTCTGCTGTTGACTTTGAAGTTCAGACTCTATTTCTTTGACAAGGTATCCTTCTTCTGTCTGGTGATCTTGGTGTACGTATGCCTCGTCGTGGTCGTTTAAAGCGCCCATAGCTTTGTTTGACGCTCCTTGTCGTGTCTCATTGAGAAGTTGTTGAGTCTCAGATGGATTAGCGGCAAACTTAAATGTTCCAGATTCAAAGAAGGCTTGTTGTGCCTCAGTTTCCAGACTGTCAACACTTATGTTTACGTTCAGCAAAGGACCTCTCTCATCTGACACGTATTGGTCAGTTACTCTTCTGACGTAATCCTCCCCATACAACGTTTGCAACTCGTTGTAATAATCTTCTAGGTACTCAACGTAGCTTTGGACTTTTGTCGTGTTAATATTTTCTTTGTCTTCGTTCCTTAGAGCTGTTAGGCTTGCATCATGATCGCTGAGGGGCAAATCTGATTGGTTTCCCATTACGTAAGGAAGTACATATACGAAACCTGGCTCATTCGCCTGGAAGCTGATCAGAGCTTCCTTTGTTCTCGTATGAGAGCTCTGCGTTGGCAGAGTAATCATGCTCAATACAGATACACTGGAAGCCGCAGGCATGATCTCCAAGTTCTGGTAAGCCCTTGCTGTAGAAGTCGGACTTGTAGGCTTATTTGACGGCAAATCATTAGTACCAAGGCTTTCGAATAGCGGAGCAGCGGCGATCTTTGAATAGCGATTTATTTGGGTTGGTAGGTATAGGTTCTCTTGATTAGGAGCTGCCTCAGGTATAGATTCATGTGTCTCTGTCGTAGGCAAATTTGATCCAGAAGCAGCTGCAGATGTAGACACAATTGGATTTCTCGTGGTATTGATATGCTGCTGACTGTGAAATCCGGATTTCGTTCCATTAGTATAGGGCGCTTCTACCTTCTGGTAATAGTCCCGTAGGTACGCCTCGTAATCATCGTCCACAATATCAGTGACGCCGCTTGATGCCAACTCCTGCGTCCTGTTTGGATTCTGTAGTATTTCAGATAGATTTGATGCTAATGTTTGAGCATTCAAATAACCTTGCTGTGAGTTGGATTCCCGTTGACTCAGGACACGCGAAGTTGTTTGCCTCAAACGTGACGACGTGGATTGCGTTGGGATACCAGATACATCGTACACATCCTCATGACCAGTAACCTCTGGCACCTGTGGCTGGCGTTCATTTTGAGTCGAATTTACAAAGGTGCTCTGTGCTTTAAAAGGTGCTCCATCAGCTGAGACTTCTGTTGTCTGATGTGCACTGGCAGATTGGGAATTTTTGGTCTCGACTTCACTTGCACGATAACTGTAGACTCCTTCCAGTTTCCCGTAGTATTTTTCTAGAATTTGGTTGTCATGAGTTGGTTCTGGTACTCTGGATTCGCTTTCTTGAGAATCGCTTGCGTTCTGTCGATACTGCTTTAGTTTATCGATATCTTGAGACGCTGACGGTAGTACTGTTACTTGAATTCTATCTATCAAATCTTGTGAACGCTGCAGATATGAGCCTAAATACTGGGAGTGAGTTTGTCTATTCGTTGGCAATCTTTCTTCCAGATAGTTTGGTGATTCGGTAGCATTCCTGATACCACTGCCACCTAATTCTTCAAGGTTTTGCTTGTCCATGATGTCTTCGGAGTTGAATACAGTTACTTTATTTGGTGCTGCTAGATCGGACCATGTCTTATTTCCACTTTCCTCTTCTTTCGTGAGATTGGTGTAGAACTCCTCTAGATACGTCTTGTAATCATCGCTTAGCATGGATTGGAACGATGGCTCCGTACGCGACATTTCTGTGACGTTGATTGATTTGGCTGTTGTCGTGGGCTTGTTGAACTGGGCAGGCATGATGACAGGCAAGGTAGCTGTGGAAGATGGCGTGTAACTGTACGGTTGGCTCGTCATGGCACTTGATTGCTCGATCTGCAATTTGATTCCCGTCTCGTCCTGAAGCGTCGAATCTTCCAATTTTGCAAAGCTTTTTCTCAACTTGCTTAATGTTGAGGTGCTTGCGTCATTCAAAATTTGTGCGTCTGCTTTAGCAAATTTATCTCCTGTGATTTCTACAAGCTTGAGTTCTTCGTGCACATCTTTTGTGTCATCCAGCGTTTCGGTGGCATCCACTGACTGATTCGTTTCCCGATCGGAAAAGATTCCTTTGGCGCTAACATCCCATGGATCTCTGTAGCTGTCACCATTCACGGTAGCCGGTAGACTGGTGGCGTAGTCTACAGCCGATTGGCGTTGGATGAAGTCTCCCACGGGCTGCTTTGTACCCTGTGGCTGATCTGTATCGCGATTAGGTGCATTGTTCTTTGCAAGGGGTGAAGATCTGGACAGAGTGATCATAATGGTTGGACCCGTTGCAGGCTTCGTTTCGTCCGTAACCTGAGGCTGATGATTATTCTTAACATCTCCTTGCATTGCAGTCGAATCTCCAACTTCAGTTTGGTTTCCTAGAAAATGCAAAATGACCCGCTTAGCAACAGTGTGTTGTATTGGTAATTTTTGTGAAAAAGATAGATAAGAGGCTTTGACATTCAACTATACAAAGGAGTCACCAACAGTAAGCAGACAAAAATAGTCTTTTATGAGAGATTTCTAATTTCGTTTTTGCTTTTCGCTAAACTGAACACTGTTGCGTTGGAATTGTAAATATGACTCTTTTTGCCAACTTCCGCCCTCCCCGATGCACAAGTTATTATACATATTAATATAATTATTTTTATGATGCATTATACATTTTACATGATACATTATACATTGCAATTATTAATATATATTATTAATCTCAGCATTATGAAGTGTTCATGTTCTCACCTGGGTTGTAGCGTGTTGATGTAGGACTTGCACTGGTTTCTTCCGTTCTTGCTACAGTCTGGACAGCGGCTGCAGTGGTGTCTGTAGCAGTAGTTGGCATCGCTGAGGTGTGCGTGGCTTCAAGGGTTAGCAGGTATCTTGCGGATGGTAGCAGGTTTCTTATTCGATCTTGTTGAATAGTATACGCATAAGCTTGTTGCGTGTTCGGTCTTTCTGTCGTAGAGTATTTTGTTGGATGCATCTCTTGCCAGGACGATGACAGCTTGTCATTTGGCTGAGTCTGAGTTTGTACTTTCATTTCTGTATCGTCTGCAAGGTCTCTTTCATTCGTTTCGAGTGGTGCAGGTCTGGAGACTGGATTTTTGAAAATTTCGAGTGACCTTAGATCAGAGCCCTGAATCTGAATTCGAGTTGATGCTGTTTCATTACTCGGTACAGTTATCGTGACAGCCTCCATTGGTGACGCTGCGAACGCCGTGGAGATCGGTACATCCTGCACTAAGGGAGGCTCAAGCTTTTTCGTAGTATCTGTTGGAAGCATTGTTGGGGGAGGTGGGGACAAAAATGAGCTTTGAATAGGTTCTTCGGATAAGCTCTTTGTTTGAATCGTTACGTTATCGTACTGCAGTTGGTGAGTCTTTTGGAGTAGTGGCCAAGGAACTGGAAGTGCAGGTGAACTTACACTTACATCAGGTCCGCGAGTCACTTGATATGTCGGCTGGACCACGCTGGTTTCTGTCGATTGTACTGTTTCGGTGGGTGTTGGTGAAGGTTGTTTCCACGGCGTTTGGGCTTGCCTAGGTAGAGAGGGCGATGCCTGCATATTGTACGTTTGGTAAAGAGTTCCATTCCCATTTTCCACTTTTTCGCCTTCTCCTGCACTGGAGGTTGTTGGGATTGTACTGTAAGCTTTTGTTGCAGTGCTTCCTTCCATGAGATAAGTTTGCGTCAAGTCGTTGCCAGCCTGGTTGGTTGGCTTCGTCACGCCTTGGCCACTTTGCTCTTGATCTTTCCCGCTCTTTGGTTCTTCCTCGTGCTTTTTCTCAGCAGCTGCCGTCATGGTATATCCTTGGACATCAACAGATTTCTCAACGTCTCCTGTCTGATTCCAGGATAGAGGGGTTGTAGGTGTCGCAAGTGAAGAACTTGCATCCTTGAAATTGCTAGTTGCTTTTGTCTGATGCCAAGCGACGCGTGATGTAGTACTCTGCTCGGCTGTGGATGAAGATTTCCTACCCAAGCCCAAGTCTATCTCCTCTAAATCAAGATGTGCTTTTGCATCAGAGGGTGCATCCTCTCCCCATGTAATCCGCGACAAATGGGAGTTGCTTGGCTCTTCAATAGTTTCGATATTTGCCGTGCTTCCACAGCAAATCAAGCTGTAAAGTATAGATGTTCGTTCTAGGAGTTGCACAAATTTTATTGGGGTCCTACCATGTCTCATTGCCGCAAGCACCTTTGCAATATCCTGCGTGCCTTGGAAGAAATCGTCTTCATCTATAATTCCCGTACGATTAAACTTATTGGGTATATAGCTTGACTCATCCCTTTTGACGTAACTTCTGTCGCTTAAGTGCCTATTAGGGTAGTTAGTAACCCGTACCAGGTTCGATTCATCCGGTGCACTTCGCGCTCGCCTACTGCTTCTGACTTCAAACTTCTTCTTGCCTACTTGCCTACTGTTCTTAAGTCTCGATTGAATGCCTCCCAGAGCCATGGCTTTTGGAGAACGTTTTCTGTTACTCGCATTTAGTATAGATTCGATGACTTTATGCTCGACTGTTTCAGGATTCTTTTCCGGATGAGAAGTAAGTGACATGTTGTGTGGTAGTCGTTTCGCACCAGCGACCGTATGGTTGCTCAAAGCAACCATCCCTTCTTCAAAACCATGACGTGCATCAGCTAGACTTGACATGGCATGCTCGTGTCGGTGAGAAATTTCAGTTTCTGATGTGTATGGAGTTGCACGTCTACTTCGACGTCCAATTCGTCGCTTTCCCTCTGTCGTGGTCCAGGTTTTTCGCCTCTCAGTGGCTTTCCCGGTGCCTTCTTTCGCATTAAATACGAGACTCAATCCGCGATGACGGCTGCGGTGGCTAGATTTATGTCTTTTAGTCGTGTTTGTGGTTGGAGTGTCGCTCTGAGTCGTGTTAGCTGGCGTCTGTTTCTGCTCAAGGGCCATCCAGGTGCGGTACATGGCGTCATACACGAGCTTCATTCCAGGCTTTTGAGCGGGAGATTCACTACCTCCGGACGCCAATGCCTTCCATGCTGACGGTTTCTCTTCGCTGCTAGGGGCTGGAAGCACCAAAGCTGCGGCTGGAAGCACTGATTTGGATGTTCTTGCTTGAGCTTCGCCTGGATGAAGGATCTTTTCGTAAAATGTACCATTGCTAATCTCGCTTGTGTTGTTTTCACGTGAATCATCGTATCTGGAAACGAAACAGTAAAAGATTTTAATGGTAATTAGAATAATTGAAGTGAATATCCATGTTCCATGATTTCCTTGTGCAAAGTCGTAAATGTTGAACTTGAAAAACATGAATACAACATAATTGTAGTCAGGAATATAAATATACAGCAAAACTAAAGCAATACATACATGTAAAAGTAAAGGCAAATAGGAATGTAAGTGGAGATATAAATACAAGCAAAAACAGAAATGCAAATGTGCATATAAATACAAATATTAATTACATGTAAGTATGCATGTAAATTGAAATAGAATAAATATGCACGTTTAAATATCAATGGAAATATAAGTGCACAAATATCACTTGTCAATTTATTAGCTAATAACTATAGCTAAACGTCATTGAGTCTAGATGATCGGATGCAACTGGGAGGATTTGATGTCATGTTAGGGAGTAGGTCTATACATGAAATGCCCAGCATCACATAATAACATTTGAGTGTGGATGATCAGATGTATGAGAGAATATGGTAAGTTGCATGCACGCCCATGTTTTTCATCTGTATGTGGACAAGAAGTCATAACATAATATTAGTGATTTCAGTAGAGTGTGTGTGTGTGTGTGTGTGGGGTGTGTGTGTGTGCGTATGTGCGTGTGTGTGTCGGTGTGTGCATACATATTTGTGTATGTGAGCGCGCGTTTGTGTGTGTGTTTTGAGAGTCGAGTGCTTGTATGTGAGAGGGAGGCATCTCGTAGGAGGAAAATTATTTTAAAAAGTTTCATTACGACTTCGGAAAGGGCCTTTCAAAGTTACCTTATTTCAGCAGCGGACTCTCTCTTCTCTCTTTGGAAAGGGGCAATAGGCTTCTCCCAGGCGGTGATGTCTCTAGTCGACTTTGTGTTCAAAGCTAATTCGCTGTGATCCAAAGCCGGATGAAAGATCTAAAAGATGAGTTCGAGGATCGTAAATTGGAATACCATAGTGTATTATAGTTAAGATATTACTGGCATATAGATCCTTTACTTTAAATCGCCAAATAATATTCCCAGAAATAGATTACGATATATACTCTCAGCCAAGTAGATACGTTGCTTGCCCTCCTAGTCCAGAGAAGCAAGGTATTTTAGAGTCGCACAAGTTGGTATCTATCGCCTTACAAGTTTGAGCCCCGGAGGAAGACAAAGCTCGTGTTTCATTAACAAACAGCTTATATTCCGAGCTTGGTAGTGCTGCAAAAATCCATCTTACTTCATCTTTTGATTGAACGGCGTCCGATGTATCCAGTCGTTCGTCATCGCCATTCCCTTGTCCCTTCGGTTTCGGAATGAAATCTCTTCTTTGTTGACTCACTTGGCGCTTATTGAAAATCCCCCTTTTCTTCCCAGCGGGAAATCCAACGAGTACGGCTGCCGACTTTGGGCTCGTTCTTAAAAATTCCGACCTTAAATTACTCGAATTCAGGTTGGCATCCCTGCGATTGCCCTGTAAGCTTGCTTCGTCCTGAGTGGTGACTTCTTTCCCTGTGCTGCGCCCTGTGGTCGTGCGTCTTTCCAGGTTGAGACCAACCGGGGGTAAGATGACGCTCTGATCACGCCGCTTGTAACCTCCAAATGTTGAGGAAAATAAATTGCCCCCGTCCCGAGAATGTTCTTTAGTATCGGATGTTACAGAGCTTGTTACATTGTTTAATTTCGAACCTCCCATAATGGCGTGAGGTTTTTCCAATGAATCCGTTGCTTGCCCCGTTGGATTGTCTACCAAATTCAAGACTTTCGATTCGTGAGTGTTTTTAATTGTCTCTCCCTTGTGCAAAATTTCTAGCTTATCCATCATTCTTAATTTGTCTACTTCCATCTTTCTTTCATCACCCGCCAGTTCCTTTTCGTGATGAGCTAAGCTTCCTTCAACATCGAGGATTTGCTTCAGTTCATTTAGCTCGCTCATGGCATCATGCTCTAGAAATTTCCTTTCGCTACTGCTCGTACTTTGTTCAGCAAAATCTTCTGCCGCGTCTTTGCTTGAGTTTGACTTGAGATCACCAGTATGCTGGCGTCCATATGATTCCAATTCGTATTTGGCCAATGCTTCTTCCATTTTAAAAGGGCTTGTGCGCCATGTGTGACCCCCTGCCAAATCGCTTGATGCTCCATATTGAGTCAGCGGGTCGGAGGCCAATGGTTCATCCTCAGTGAATTGTTTAATATAAATGCTTGCTTTCGAGAGTTCATTGTTTGAGGCTGGTTCTGTGTGGAAGAAAATAATGTTGCTTGGCAGCACGCGCCTGTTCTGCCAGGGGGTAGCTGGTCTTCTGGCGGTGCCATTATGAGTTTTTGCTGAATCCAGGGCATATTTCTGATTGACGTTGGCTTGAACTATAATGAAGAATTTTAAATCATTGGAAATTCTTGGAAAAACTCTCAGTGTTTACGATCATTATGCGTTTTGTCGACGTCTTTAAATAGTGTCGGTGAGTGCGTTAGAAGTCAGTGTTCATTTACTGATTTATCTATTTATTTATTCATTTATTCCTTTACGTATTTAAGCTACCAAGGCGCACTGAAAACTTGGCTTGTACATAAATGTTAATAATAAGTATGAATACCATCTATCTATCTATCTATCTATCTATCTATCTATCTATCTATCTATCTATCTATCTATCTATCTATCTATCTAT
>QQSS02044661.1:0-18395 GCA_003687565.2 Craspedacusta sowerbii
ATAAAGAGATCAAAGTTTTAGGAGCCCTTGGATCTTTTTAACTTAACTTGTTTGGTGACCATTAATTCTCCTTTAATCGTCGTTTCTGCGTACAAGTCCAGATATTATTCTATAAGTTGAGCATATCATATTGTGCGTTGTGCTTTTGAAAATGTGTTTAGGAGACGGATTGCTTTTCCGTGGTTTACATCCTCTTCTAGGATCTCCTGTTTGACTGCATATCGCTATAAGGAACTGTCATGCCAGTCTTGAGTTTGTAACTACCACGTAGACAACTCTTTCATAGCTACATCGACATAGCGCCATCCAAACGGATCAACAGTTTGTAGTTAAAAGAAGACAGGAAAAAACGCATTTGCGAGCTCCCAGTTAACAGCAACTCCAAATTTTTGTGAAGCTTTCTTGACCAAACGCCCAATAGGCTAGAACCTGGAAGAACGTATTACCAATTTCATTTTTCAATTCAAATTCAGCGTTGCTCGCGTGGATAGATAACAGCAAATATATTAATAAGCAACATGAAAATATGATGTTGCTGCAGAGCAGGCTGATCCTCTCAGAAAAGTATTAACAAAATCTTTCAAACCATTACTGTTTTCAAATCCAAAAAATATAGACTGACTGAACCACTCTGAAATAGGCAACTCATGTACCATGACTAATTATAGAACCATTTCTATTTTGTCTTAATTGTCAGAAAATTTTCGGAAAAAAATTCGGGTTGCTAACAGATTGGAACTAGAAAGCAATAAAGTAAGGGCAAGGTTTCTATAAATCGTGGTCAGTCTTTGACACTCTCAATTTTTCTACTATCAGACCTGCCGAAATGCTTACAAAATCGCTCGAGAGCTATTTTACTGCCCAACTGTAGTGAGGTGAGCTGAATGGCATTAGATCATAGGATTCCTCTCTTGAACGATTATTGTTTTTGTCTGCATGCATTAGAAGATTCTATTTTCATTTCCTTAGACATATAATTAAGATCATATAGTCTAATTTTAAAGGTATTTTAAAAACTACAAATGATAAGAGTAAACTGCAAGGATCTGCGACTCGAAGCTTGGTGAGTTTTCTGCTGGATCTTTATACCAATCCCAACTTTGAGGAAGACCCTTCGCTACCTTAGCCAGAAATCTCCGCATCATCGCTTGTGTAAGCAGATGAGAATATTAACTCATTAGAGGTCATGTCAAAGCCTCCAACTTAGGTACATGCCCCTAAATCCAAAGGAAGTGCCTGACCGAAGAAACAACCAAATCTGTTGGCAGTTTCCATGTAAAGACGTGCGTCTCAAAAGAAATGCTCTGCCATATGACTTTGTCGCCGTCATCACCACAGGCGAATGTTGGTGGTAGATTTAAATGCGAGAATGGCAGTTCCTTGAAGATCATTATTACATCGGACTTTCTTAGTGCCATGACTGTGTTATTAAGGAAACCCATTCATCATCAGCCAAAGGCTAAACCACACTCAGTTTCACTATCTTTCGTGGCAATATTGTAAAGAAAACCATTATCTAAAAGCGCAATATAACATGGCAGAAAGTGAAGTTGGTATTTCAAATATTGTTTCTATTCCTGTTTTCATTTCCCCGCATATATATTCCGCGATAGAAGCATCCATCACTGGATGGAGCTACAAACAACCTTAGATAAATCGAAAGTCAATGAGTTGGTTTCAGCTGAGCGAAAACATTTTTTGATGCTAAAGCAATCTTCCTCTAATTCTGAAGTCCATTATTTTATTGAAAACTTTTTGCATTTCAATTAGACTTAAGAAAACTCACTCTTAGTTAAAAACAAAGTAAATTGCTATGTTTAAGCGCGGCGACATTCCCCTGAATAAGTTATGATCCAATTTGGTAGTGGTTAACTGACACGTATTCAAATAATTCAACGAGAGTTTCCTTATTCTTAAGAAACTAAGGAACAGCTTATGAGTGAACTGTGTTTGGAACGTGACCATGGGCACCAAAGGCTACGAGACACTTGCAATCCCAACCCGAATAATAGCTCTGAAGATGCTGGACCACAAACCCTTACTAATCCCGACCTCCAGATTCAGCCTACTTCATTGGACATTATGTTAATGCTTGAACTCTCATCACATATCCACATGAATTAAGTTTGAACGAGCTGGTAGCCTTGCAACTAGATCGAACCAATGTTTTTCATGGATGGACTCAGAAGTGTTTTTGTTCATAGCACTGTTGAATATTCAAGAAGAATAGCTGGTCTGAAAAACGTTGGAGACCAATTGGAGAATAGAAAATGTCTTAAGAACCATCATACAAATTTGTAGCATGCAAAAGTCAAATAAATTGTCAAGAATCGTAGAAGGAAAGTTGGGAAGAATTATAGTCTTTATAATTTGGGAACAAGTTTGGGTGGACCTCAAATAATGGATATGCATTATTCAATCTCTGGGCGCGTAAATTAAAACAGAGAAGCAAAGTTTGGAGAAAAACAATTCAAAATCTCTTTCAGTGCTTCTAAATACAAGATTGTATGTTTTGCTCGTTTAAGAAATCCTTAAGATGAGAGATTTAAGCATAGGCATAAAATTGCATTTGTTTCCAATTAAGTTAACAGACAAACGAAACAAGCAACTCAGACAAGCAGGAACTCAAGGCTGAGCTTGGCCTTGAAAGTCCGTGACGATGATACATCTTTTTTGAATATGAAAGTCTAACAATGACATACCAGATCACTTACAAACGCCTTAGAAATTAGTAAGAACTGATCATCATGCCAGTATCCACTAATTGTCACGTCAAATATTGTAGAAGCTTCTCTTTGGCGTTTTTGTATTTTAATGCATGTAGCATGAGCACTTTTCAAATAATTATTTTTATCAAATTCCACCTAGGCTGAATCTGCTGACCATTTTGGATTCTCTTGACGGTGCCAACATACTTCGACTTCCTTCCTGCTCAAAGTTTGACGGAGAATTCTCTGTAAAAGTTGAAGGGAAGGCTCTGCCTACCAGCCTCTTACTGAGAATACAAGGCATAACTTATTTCGAATGCGTTTTGAATTGTGTGCGTCATAAGAAATGCAAGTCGATTAATTTCTCTGCAAGGACTGGCGACTGCGAATTGAATTCGAAGAATTCGACCGAATCAAATAAGAACTACGAATCCCGGCATGGATGGAGCTTCTATGAAACGCCATCAACTCCAGTTAAGAATGTAAGTATGAGAACTAACAAATCACTACTCGTGTACTTCTGTCCCGTAACTAAAGAAAACCACTATATTAGATGACAAGATAGCCTATTACTATAAGAACCTCTTGTCTACAAACCCTAGCGAATCGTAATGTTAGGAGCTCTTTGCAGTTGCATAGTCAAATTTAAAATTGAAATTAAAAGATAAGACCAAAACACGAAAGGTGAGCTTATATTTGTGAACGAATAGAATGTAAGTGAATATTTCAAACGAACCTTAGAAAAGGCCCGCCTCAAGAGTCAAATTTCTTTTCTGTAATTCTTTTCTGACTAATTGCTTACAACAGATGAGTGCCAAGAGGCTTAATCAATTATAAGTATGAGTAGCTCGACTAATTTGTGAACCGCTTATTTTAGCTCGGTCCGGTATGCCAGCAGACGTCACCATGCAAGCATGGACGATGCGAGGATACTTGTGAGGGACCTGGATTCAAATGCATCTGCAATGGCGCATATACAGGATCTCAGTGTGATAGAAGTAAGAATGATTGAGCCATATTTTGCACTGGCTCACTTTATATGCGAAAAAGCATCAAAAAGCTCCACAGGAAGGCACACCCATATGATCCCAAAGCTGCTGAGTACTTTTTCAGAATCTATTTTTAGTATGAAAGAAAATGAATTATAATGTAAAACGTTTCTCTATAAAGGAAGCGTAAAATAATCACGTATATAACATGAGAAGAATGAAACACCGTTGCAAATGCGAATTCTTCAACTGTGATAAACTGTTTTACTTAATTTTAATCTTGAACTGTTTTAATTTCTCATAGCCGTTTCACCACCACTGGCAGGATCCAACGCTCTGTCAGCAGGATCATCGTGCTTGGAAATACGTAGACATTATGGTGACTCTGTTCCACCTTCTGGAATGTATTGGATAAAGGCGTCACCACCTGTGAGGATGCATTGTGATATGGAGTTTGATGGAGGTGAGAAACGGTATTTTCGACATGTTTCTCGAATAGTATTGCATTTAAATATATCTAGGCTGAGAGATCAGCTTCGATTTCTATAAGGCACTTATTGGAGTTACGGTCGCGTAAAAATAAATAAATTAACTATTTGGAAGTCGCGCACTCCGATACCCACACGATTTCTGGGTTCCACTCTCGCCGTTGCTAGCTTGCACCACCTATTTAGCAACGCCGACCGAGAATCAACCGTCCGAAACCCAGATCCAACAAAACATCCAGAGAGTACCACCCAGCACCCAGACAAATACACCCGCACAAACAGAATGCACTGGTCCCTTACTCCCCTAGGGGTAGCTTGGTCCTCTTGACGACAGGGCGTAACGTCTTATGACTTCTTGCAAGTAAGAAATGGTCATAATGCTATAATGATTACCCGTGACCATCAGAGCCTAAGTGCGGTCCATTAGTTGTCACTCGTTCACTCAGCTCTGTTAATGGATGTCTGACAAGCTGTTAAAGTACTTTCAGAAGACATATAAGGATACGTAGTAAGTCGTAAACAAATAACGTTAAATTTTCCTTGCACTTGGAAAAAGGAAACGTTGCTGCAAGTAGCTTTTAAGCTTTTAAGAAATAAAACTGAAGCGTAGAAAATGACATCTACCTAACAAAGCGGAATGCTTTGAAATTTTTGTACGTTACTTTGTTACTGTTATAACAAGACAGTTATAACAGTATAACTGTTATAGAAGAACTGTTTAAGAAACTTTAATAGGTAGGGACCTTTTGAGGTAATTATAGTGCCACGAGTATAAATCAGTGAACTAACATATCTTTCCGTTTCGATGGGGTTCAACACTTCTTTCCATTTAGGTGGATGGACCAAGGTTGCGAGCATGAATATCACCTCCAACGATTTTATTTTCTCACCTGCTTTTATTCGCGATGATGTGGAAAGCCTCAATCTCACAGAAAATTCTTATTATGCGCTTTCAACATCCGGGCTTGCTCAACTTCGTAAGCTAATCAACTTCACAACCATCAGGATCTACTGCAAGAAGCCATCAGTTAGCCGCACGATCCACATAGCCACTGTCAGCAATAGCTCGGGACTTGCTGTTGTGGATTATATGACTGGAAATTCACGTGGAAGGCCAGCGTCTTGCGGATCCTATGTGAAATTTGCCGATGATGATTCAATCCTTTCGAATTCTTGCGAACGTTGGTATGGTAGTACTTGGTCCTATAATATTTCGCATCAGTCCTATCTACTGTATGATGTGACTGCATTCACCTTTGGTGCAAATCACATTATTACTGGGCAGCTTGGGAGCAGGTTCGAATGCGACGATTTTTCTTACGAGGAGAAGATAGGACTTTGGATGTTTTTCGTGCGGTGACAGTGTTGAAATTGAGTAATGACAGGTGTCTATCATCAGAAGCTGTGTTTTGGGCTGATGTTAAGGTTAACCTCAATTGTTTATGTTAGAGACTTCACTAACAGTTTGCAAAAAACAAATATAGACGTAAAGGCCGATATTTCGAGATTTTTAACATATTCCCACATTAATAGGAGCAGGTTTCTCTGTTGCTTTAGATAAACACGTTATCAAACCTTATGAAGAAAACCCCAACTGGGTGCGGAAAGCATAGGCGTATCTGAAAAGATTATACTTAATGAACTCCGCATAGCTAAATTTTATTGCATTTCCTGAAAATTTCTAAAGCACTTACTGACAAGGAGACATGCTACAAGAGCTACACGAATTTTGCTGAACCTTATGCATAATAATGCACTCAGCACTTGGTTTCTTTAACTGATGAACTTTGGCATACGCTATTTGTGCTGTTGAGTCATTCACCGTTAAATGTGCCCCAATTGAGAAATTAGGAAGAGCTAGTGGGAAGTTCTTGTATTTGTTATAAATGACTGAAATGGCTACAGTATCTGGCTAAGAGTTTGGGTATCAAAACTCATTCTCGTTTAAATCTATCGCGACGGTTGGAAGTTTATTTTTTAATCTAGAAATAGATCATCTAGAGATTTTTACCTAATTCTCGAAATTACATTATATATATAACATGAATCGACTAAATTTCGAGTTGATTTGACGGCTGTAAATGCTTGCCCGTACAACTTACGTATCTTGAATTGCGCTTTAGCGAGTTGTCGTAACTAAATTTTTTTTATCTTCCTGCAGCCAACATCGCCAGAAAAAACAGAAACGCCTGTTAGCAGCAAGCTCTGCTTTCCCTTCCTTCATGTGGTGTTTTCCCATGTTTGTCACAAATCAAAGTCTAAACTTTTTGAAGTTTGACGTTGAAATAACGCGGAAATAAACACGAATCCTGACCATAACTAGTAGACACAACAATACACAACATAGCACCTTCACCCATATTAATTCACCTCAAAACATAACTAAGCAGATAAACTTAACGCACATCAATGCGATGCGATTGTTTTTTGTTGTTCTTGTTGTTGTAAACATCAATGCGATCCGCATCACTGATTATTACTTATTGATGATTATCTCTAAATGCTAGATCAATCTCGAAAATGGGAGTAAAAATAGTAAACATTTACGCAGTTTCGAGAATATTGTCTTTTAAAAACGCTTCAAAAAAAGTATGGAAGTGGCTCGCTATTTTTCGAAACCCCTCGTTTGTTTCGAGAGGGACCTATAACTTATTGATGATTATCTCTAGATGTCTCAAAATGCCCTGTGAAACAGCGACTTTGGCTAGAAACTAGAGTTCGCTACGACAACCAAGACAAACCACGAAGATCAAGGACACTAGTCTGGTTCAATCACCCGCCCTCTAATACAATGCGGCCGACGCTGACGTTTATGATATATATAACATATATATCTTGGGGTTTGTCTCCACTATCCCTTAGATATCATCAGGTATGAAAGGAACATTTTACAAAAAATATTTTTAATTTAGACAGCGATATGAAACGAAAGGAACGCACTCAATAAAAAGTTGCTCATCAAGAGAAATCATTCTCCATCCATTAGGATATCTAGGCTGCCAGGTGTCAACCAGTTGGTCAGTGCAGAAAAAACATGCCTTTTAGGCAGGAAAAACAAGTTATTTAACAAGAAAAACGTCAATGTAACTTGAGCAGTTCAAGTTGTTTTTTCTTCTCTAATATGAAGCGCCTCTTTGATCATTTCGTGAGGCTTCACTTGAGCTGTGATCAGTTATCGTAATGCAATCATAGCTTCAAATTTGTTTACACATGTCTGATTCTCGGAGATGCTGTGTGGTTGCCGTTGCGCACGTTTCACATTTAGACGTTCTGCTACTCTAGTCCCAACTTGTGCCAAGATTTTTGAAGATGATTGGATCAGTCTTATTCTCAAATATCCAAACATATCATCGACACAATGTCAGAACCTTAACAGATCACAGTCAGGACATTCTCGCAACCAAATATTTTTATGGTTTTCCATGAGCATGTCAGCAAGTAATGGGGCTAAGGAGAACCCTTGCCTAACCTATCTATTTCGCCGAAGTATTGTCCTTCATAGAGAAAGTGCATCCATTGAATTAGCAATCTTAAACATATTTTTAAATTGTGTTTCAGATAGCTTGTTCAAAGGAAGTTTACTAACGATGAGCTCAAAAGCCAAGTCTAAGGTTTCTTCCGAATGGAGGGTTGGTGAATAAGCTTTTAATATCGCAGGTAACCGTAAACTTTCCTATGATGTTATCTACCTATGTTAAAGTGTCCTTTGCACAATGCCTTAAGGGCGAAATGGGAGATTAAGCGATCACTCATGTATTTGGCTAAATTGTAATTAAAAGTGTTGATAGAAGATTTGTGTGGTACATTTTTAAATGACCTAGTTGTAGTGGCGCCTGCCTGCGTAGTCCACTCAAAAAATTGCATAAACGAGTTTCTCTCATCTTTGTTTGATCATGGTCTAATTTTTAAAGCTTTTTTTTGTCATTGTTTATGGCTTATAAACTACTATCGTGAATTCCCCTACCAATAACTACAAACACGTTTTCCATATCAGGGCGTAGAAGAATCCGATGTTTCTTCAGAGTACTTGCAAGGGAACAGCGTCGGGAAACCTTTTGAGTTTTGAGAAGTTTCGAGCCCATATTGAGGTCTGTCTCGAAACAAACGAGAAATTTCGAGGCCAGACGGAGAATCTTTGAAACAAACGAGAAGTTTTGACATGAGAAGAACATCCGTCTCAATTCAAACGAGAAGAGAAATGTTTGGAAATTTTTCAAAATTTCTCTTTCAAACGATGATGGGTTTCAAACGCAGACCATTAGTGCTTTCTGAGGCTTTATAGGAGTTGTAGTAGCTCCACGCACGATTCCACATTTCAGCCTTCGGCTCAGGATTTCTATCGTAATGCTTAAATTCCTATAATAACAAGGTTCTTGCATACGAGTTCAAAGGTGGTGAATACATCGGTTTTATTAATAGACCTTGGAGCGATCGCAAGCGAAAGTCCGTTTCTCAACAGCTCCAACTCATCTTTGGTAAATATTCGCTTTGATACGTTCACAAATTCGTAGAAAAATTTAGATGAGTTTATTTGGTCAAGAAACGACTCGAAACCATCTTCCAGATTAAGCTTGTAAACCTAATTCTAAAAACATTCTCTACCTGGTGGGCTCGCAAGTTTTTCACGCGTCTCGATCAGCACAATCGATGAAATTGCATACGCTGGCCATTAAGTTATATATTTTATTTTCAACAGAAAACAGGACTCAATTACGAAAAAAGGGTTCATTTTTATGGGTAACATATGCAAAGTTAATGTACCCAAAAAATATCTCTTAATTTTGCAAAGCAAGGCTTTTGAAATTATTGAATAAATTTCAGTGCACAAATCCCAATAGCTTTTTCTTAGAAAATTTAAATTTTAAGAAATACGTGTTTTGTAAATCTATTCGTTTCCACATGAAAGGGTCATATACCTCAATGAAGCATGCGGTTTTTAACTTAAAACAATCTGTGAGAAAATTTGAAGCAAACTTATAAAATTCTTATGCAAACAGCAGGGATTTCATCACGCATGAAAAAGCTGATTATATGATTTTCAAAACATTTAACTATTTAATGAGAAAAACCACGCAAGGATATGCAGCAACTTTTAAAGATTATTGACCTGACCTACAAACTTGAATACTTATTCGTTAGGAGTCGAATAGCGAAATGCTAATGCGCAAACGTTGAGAAGGAATTTGTAAATGATTATATCACTTAAGGGATAGCAACCTGAACGTCCGAGGGGAAGCAGCGTTTCAAGAAAGCATCTTTTTTCAGAACAATGAAGTCAACGTCCACAAAAAACCTCTTCCTGTAAGATTGTAGCTTGGTTGCATGTGATTCTTTGCTCTGATTACTACTCAAGATAATATGCGTTCATTTATGATTATCCTTCTAATCGCTGTAGGGTTTGATCTCTTTTTTTGAGAAGAGAGTTAATCCATGGTGGTATTGCTTTTCCAGTGCCTGCTACGTGGTTTTAAAACGATAAAAATCAATGGCAATGTCTACCAACTTTGAGAACATGAAACATTCAATTAAGATTTGTAGTGGATTAAGAAATGGGAAAATGATTTGCTATGTATTAATACGCCTTGAACAGAAACATATTCTCCAAATCATTTTAGTGATTTGCATGTTCATCGTTCTACCTTAGCAATAGTGAAGTTTCAGGTCTTTTCAAGACATAGATTTTAGGAGATCATATCAGGACAAATAAACCAAATGAAAATGTACGGATATACTATATACTGATCATATCTTCGACACAAGTTGTGTGTTTGCTAGGCACGCGTCTGCATAATCAAAACACCGCAAACACTCCCCAAAAGGAATACTCATATAGCAAGCTCATAATTAAATGCACAGCACGACGAGATAATTGTGCGAAACGGTAAAGGTCCCATTTTATATAAATGTATATATATATATATATATACACATACGTATGCATAAATATATATACATATATCGATAACCAATGCAAACATTAATATCATTATATTCATGTCATCACAGAAAAGTCGGCCATAGCAAACTCTACCTTCTTTTTAGAATACGCTACCTATATTTCAAATATAATACTGCAAAAAGAAATTAAAAGAACTTATTTTTAGGGAGAATCACCGAGTTTTAGCAGCCATCTTGATTAGCATAATCAAGGTCTAGTTCTGCCATAAAGAGAGCAGTTAATTGCATGAAAAGAAAATTCGGGACCTGATTGGCAGATCTCCAAGAACTAGACGTTGCCTAGCAAAAGATTTTGTTTCGTTTCAATCACTTGATCCCATAGTAACGACGGCAATGACCTACATAAATATTTGATGGTGAACTAGAATTGACGACGTATATTGAATAAAAAAATTTAAATTCCTCTTTACTATGAGTAACTCCAACTATCCGGATCGTAATGACCAAAGCCAAGCAAAACGCTTTTCAAAGTGTTGATAATGTCTAAAGCGAAGGTTCAGGCTATAGCCACTTAAAAAGTGCGAGAAATCTTGTCGTGGTTTAATTTTTGCGCACGTCTTTGCGTTCGGGAAGAAAAATTCCTTAACTCATAGTTAATTGTCTACAAACTTCTTCTAGCTTCAAATTAATGCTGATCATCAGACCGATGGTCTTAGCAGAAATACTTCGACTTCCATCTTGCTCAAAGTTTGATGGGGAATTTTCAGTAAAAGTAGATGGGAAGACACTGGCGAATAGCGTTTTACAGAGATTAAAAGGCATAACTTACTTCGAATGCCTTCTTAAATGCGTGCGTCATAAGAAATGCAAGTCCATTAACTTCTCTGCGAAGAGTGGCGACTGCGAATTGAACTCGAAGAATTCGACCGAATCAAATAAGAACTACGAATCCCGTCATGGATGGAGTTTCTATGAAACGCCGTCGACTCCAGTTAAGAATGTAAGTATTTGCATGAGGTTTGCTTTGAAATCTTAGCAGAGTTATGATTGAGTCTAATTTATGTAATCTCCTATGTTGGCTCAGTCACAGTTCTGCGTAGCTTCTGCTAGGGAAGGCAAGTCTCTGCCTAGCCAAATAAACAAAACTTCATAAGTTAATGCAGGGAGCTTCACGTGCACAATGAAGTTTTAATGTCATGATAATGAAAGTTTTTTCCTTCAGTTGTTCGTTGGTAAAGATAATAACTTCGTTTCCTGTTTATCACACAGTTCATTAGTGAAAATTAGCTATAAGCTCTAAGCCAGAACAAGCCGACTAGCCTACCATCAAACAAAAAATTAACTTTTACGGTGATGCCTTAGCGTAGGTTATTTCCTTATGCATTGTTTCATCGCATTTTAGCTTGGTCCAGTCTGCCAGCAGATGTCACCATGCAAGCATGGTAGATGTACAGACATATGCGACGAGCCTGGATACAAATGCACCTGCGATGATGCATATATTGGGTTGCACTGTGAAATACTTTAGTATATTAGTTTGAAGTTTTACACACATGCCCGTAAATAGGCACTCTTTCTATTTTTGTTCAGCATTTGGTAAGATGTGGTTGTGATTTCTTACAAGCAGAACATTTGTATCGTTCCCATGATCAACGAGGGCTGTCATCTTGTGCTTATCGAAAAATGCTAAATTCAGAAAGGTGCACTCGCAAAATCGGGTACAATTTCTGCTAGACGAATGTGTAATGACTATGAGTAAGCGTGTGATGTATGATAACAACTACATATATACAACTCCGTTGATAAAAGCCCGTATGAGTTTGGTGTGAACATCTAGAAGAACAAATTCACTGTATTTGAAAAAAATATTCAAATTTCTCAAAGCTCCACCAGGATCCAACGCTTTGTCAGCAGGATCATCGTGCTTGGAAATACGTAGATATTATGGTGACACTGTTCCACCTTCTGGAATGTATTGGATAAAGGCGTCACCACCTGTGAGGATGTATTGTGATATGGAGTTTGATGAAGGTGAGAAACTGTGTTTCATGCCAGAATTTCTTTCATTATATTTTTCCACTGACCCACGAAAATTTCGAAACCAAGTATGTTGTTGAAACCAAATTCAATGAATAAGTTAAATCTTTATCTTTAAGTTATATACGCTACATCTAGAATTATTTTTTATCAATTCTTGTCATTTTTTAATGCCAGGTACATTCTACAAATCCATGCAAGTTATAGAGCCGCGGAAGTGCAATGTAACTGTCATCTGAATGCCATCTAGATATAATAGAGTTGGATGCACCGTAGATATTAGACTTGAGACTTTATTGAGCCCTTCAACTGTAGCCCTGCCGGCCAAAATGTTTTGCAATTTGCATGCAATTGAGACGGATAGCCGTGGTCAGCTCTTAAAAATCTCCCTGAAGATGAACTAAGACAGCTAAATTTACTAAGACGTTTAGGTTCGCGACCGGCGTTTGTGGCTCCTACTAGCTAAATTTGTCGTTAGTAAAAGCAATTGTAACAAGCTTATGTTCCATGTCTTGCCATGAAAATCGCAAAAAGTTTTCCTTGTTTCTTGGACCAAGTTCTTCTATATGATTTAGGTGGGTGGACCAAGGTCGCAAACATGAATATTACCTCCAACGATTTTATTTTCTCACCTGCTTTTATTCGCGATGATGTGGAAAGCCTAGATCTCACAGAAAATTTGTAATACGCGCTTTCGACGTCTGGGCTTGCTCAGCTTCGTAGGCTAATCAACTTTACAACCATCAGAATCTACTGCAAGAAGCCATCAGTTAGCCGCACGATCCACATAGCAACTGCCAGCAATAGCTCGGGACTTGCTGTTGTGGATTATATGACTGGAAATTCAAGTGCAATACCAGCGTCTTGCGGATCTTATGTGAAATTTGCTGATGATGATTCAATGCTTTCAAATTCTTGCGAACTGTGGTATGCTAGTACTTGGTCCTTTTATGGTTCGCTTCCGGCATATCTGCTGTATGATGTTACGGCATTCATTAGTGGTTCAAATCACATAATTACTGGAAAATTCGGCAATAGATTTGAATGCGATGATGCTTTTTACCCAACAAAGATAGGACTTTGGATGTTTTTTGTCCGTTGACTATGGTAAAATGGCATGACCACTGTTTTATGTTTGATTCTAAGAATCCTACTGTTTCTATTTCTATTTGTAGTTCAACTTGAAAATATACTTGATGAGAATGTATTAGATGTTATAACATGACAAGATTTCTCCGTAGCATTTATCAACTTTTCTTGCCTTGAATATTTTGCCACCTTTATTCAGTGACACAACCATGGTCTTTCCCGTGACTTGCAAAATCTTTCACTTAATTTGGTCTTGCTTGAATGTTTTGATTAGAGACAAAAGTGAAGATGCTCTTCGAATGCTAATTATTGATCGAGAAAGTTTCTTCTTCGCTACAAGTTTGCGTAAGTTTTTCTTATTTTTTTGTTGAGGCATCGTGGAGAACGCCAAAGGCTATTGAACTTTCGCGCTTGCGCGTCCGGACCCAAAAAAACTTTCTGAGGCCCAAGAAAGTCAGCTTCACGAAAGATGTTTATCTTTAAGGCCCGATTTACATGATGAATTCTTAATCATTCCTGGAAACATGTAGATCAACACCTAATTGAAAGCTGGAATATATAGAATAATGCCGTTTATGTCTTTTTTTTTCTTTCGTAGATAGTTTTTTCTCATGATATGCATTGGCAAAACGCTTTATAATGAGTTTCCTTCGTTTTGAGCTGTGGCAATTGATAGTATTTGAGACATAACTGGCTTGTGCAATATGGCTGGACATGTAGACAGTCTTTTTACTTACCGGAGTTGAACATTTGGCCTTCGTCGCAAACAATCTTGCTTGGATTCCCGAATTTTGTAAGGATATTCGAACTGTGAGCATTCTGGAGAAATGTGCATATCCCTGTTACAATTTACTTGGTAACTGTCATTTTAGTGTAATGCAAAATAGAATAACGATATTTTCCATCTATCACAGTAAGATTAAATTGTCGGTGATAGCTTTATGCCTTGGATCTCTACAGCAACGGCCTCCCTGGTCATGATTACGTCGTAATTATTAGTGAAGGTTCGTACATAATCGTGGCTGTTGATAGGTTTGTTAGAATGAAGGAAACAGCAAGTGTGACGTGTGGAAGATTTTTTGTCGAGACAATTAGTAACTTGAACTTTTAAAAGATTGCTTTTAATCCCAGATAGGAAAGGTTGCAACCCCAATCGGGGTTGAGATCCACTTCCACTTACTCATGCTAGTAATTTCCAGTTGTTTCTGCTTATTATTGGTATAGTGTCTGCTCATTGTTGCTGTCTTATAAGTGTATATAATTCAAGTGTATCTTGTGTTGGTTAATTGGTTGGTTTTATATTGAGCACATAAACGGCAAGAGTTTGTAAATATGGTAAAATCAAAATTGACGGGTGGTGAAAAACAAACATCCTACAATAAGAGTTTCATCTATCTTCTACGAGGTGCACAAGACTACTCATAGGTGGTACAGTCAATGTATCAATTTGCATTCCAGCCTGCACGTGTTCCTGCATAACCAATTGGATGTTTCGTTTGTTACGACTTCCAAGGATCTCATCAGACCGAATTATGGGAGCATAGACTGCGTGTAGCCTCACTAGTTTTTGCCTGCAAGGCGGCCTCTGTCTTACACTATCGGTTTGTTGGTGTTTCGCTAACAGCAGTTCGTCTACACCGCACTATCTAAGTCATGTCATTTTGAAAGCGTTGCCCTGCGATTTTTTGGCTAACCTGCAGTTATTTGAGAAGTCGCACATTTAGGTATTTTGGGGTAATTAGTAAAAGTTTAGTGGTTCAATAGCCAATGTAATTTTATTTGGCGCAACAGTATATAAACTCGTCTTTGATCAAAGACATGCAGCAACGCGTAAAGACCTTCCGAGGCGTAGGACGAGGAAAGCCATGAGTCGCTCAACTTTACAATATGTATTTTGACTTCCTATTTCGCATGCTGTCACAAAGGACTTTGTTTAAGTCTATTATGTGCGAACGCTAGCAATTTATAACGGAAAGTTTTATTATACTGGTGGTGATGTGTCTAAAGAATAGCAGTAAAGGAAAGCATTGTGTTCGTTGGACTTTTTCTCTGTGCATGAATATCAGCCACCCCGTGACACCTGGCCTACCTGGAGAAGCTAGTCAGTCGGAATCGACAGCCCTGGAGCAAGAAGTTAAATCATTAGTACAAGATGTTGACAACGGAGATCAGCATTGTTTCTTCGTTGAACCTATCTTTGATGTTCACTTATTTTACTTGGCGTGTGGAGTTCTTCTGACGTAACTGAGAGTTTAATTGGGAAATTGGGCCCTGGAGGAAGAAGTTAAAACATTCCTACAAGTGTTGACAACGGCTAGCAATATTCCCGTCGACAATGCTTGAGACTCACTGTCGGTCCGGGAAAGCCTGAAGAGACAGCTGAACACTGCCTGCTAACCGTTTCCAACATCTTCAAAGAGACAGGCGTCACAGAGCCAGACGTAGCTTGTCTAGCACCAAGAGTACACTTCTTTAACCAACACTAGTTGTGTAACGATCTTATCATTGGCAGCTGGTCTCATAATGTAATTATGTATTGTGTTTTTGGGTATTGTTCGGCTTTAGAAATACGGATCAGGAGATAGAGAGTTAGGTTTTAGAAAGTTGTGTTGGAGTCAGGATCGAAGTGAAGAAGAGCTTGATGTTCTATTTGGAGGTGTCTTGATTCTTGCGCTGGTACCAGTAAGGACGCGTCAGACGCAGTGTAACACTAGCGTAATGAAACTGAAAGCTAATCACAAACATGGATCCCGCAAGCGTCTCATCCGAAATGACCTTAAGATAATGCGCTGCACAACCTGCGGTATGTACTACTATATGAAACGCAGTGGCACATTCTGTATGCAGTTTAATTCCGGGAGCTTTTGGTAGGGCACAACTTGCGCTTCGAAGGTTATGCCCTTAGAGCAGTCTGACAAAATTCTTAAATACCTCTTAAAATTTGAATGCTACAAAAGAATTGAGGAAATTTAAATATGAAGATGACGGCATCATTCAATGTGAAAAGTCTCCTGGAAAAAAAAATCTGATGAGCTTTCAAACAGGTAAAGTACTTAAAAGTAATACAACCCTTCTGAATTTAACGACATGAAAGTAAACAAACATGCTTCTTTCAGCTCATGCACACAAAGATTTGCATTGCTGTCCTCCCATCACATCGATTTGGTAGCTTGTTCCCTCTTATCCAGTATAAATTTATAGTGTTTGGAATTTATGAAACTCTTATCAGACAAACAAATGACATAACAGGTTCCATTAAAAATAGACAACTACTCATTTACTGCGCTACGATTACTCAACTGCTGGAGGAGTGGGTTTCTACATTTACAATTGAATCTCTGAAGACAGAAAAAATGTGGAACCACTTGTGTTTAAAGTTAAGTACAAAGCGATTGCTTGTGAGTCTGCCTCCTAAAGAGCAGATCGGTATCCAGCAAAGACGAATTTTTCGTTGCTTTTCCATCTGATCATTCAGTTATATATTATATCGTTGAGTTAATCTGAAAAAGACATTGTAAAGGACGATGATTTGATTACTACTGCACGGTACATCAAGACCGTAAAACCCGCAAAAGAACGCTTCGCTTATTTTGAAGACTTCAAACGATTTTGGGTACGTACGCGTGTCACGCAACAGCACTTTAAACAAGGATTATAAAGATCCCTTGATGGAGAGACATTGCACGATTCCATTGATGGGAAGACATCCCGCAAACTACTGACTATGGAATTAATGTTGACCCCTTTGCGCTCAACCTCAGAATTTGACAGGAAAAAATATTTCGGTAAAGTTTCGTATAACCTCATGATGCCATTGCTTGCATTTTTATCCCCCCCCCCCCGGACTGCGCAATAATGCTTGAAGGTCAAAATTTTTCTGTCTACTTATGTCAAAACTGGGCACAAACCGCTACGAAATTGTATAATTAGCTAGTTCACGCCAAGTCCCACTGGAGTCTCCAGGAGGATTTCTGTCATTGCAATTGGCATCAAAAAAAGTCTGAATATTAAAGGGTTTCACATGCAATTATTTTTGAAAGCAAATTCGTAATATTTTAGTTTATCGAATATACAAAACAAGCTGACCCAATTAACATTACCAATGTAAAGACGGCTTTGAAAACTCCACAAGTAACGAAAAACGATAAGGAAATAAGGCGACAAGGTTGATGCTAACGCTTGGAATCTCCAAACGTAACCGTCGATGGAACGCTAAAAAGCAGTTTCGAGAGCTCATTAGGCACAAAAACACACTGCACTTTGTACAGCGCGTTCGCCCACTTTTGCTGCATGTCTCTTGCTTGCAGTGTTGGGCTGACCTTAACGCTTCAACCTACGGTAAGTAATCGAAGCCATCGGTTCCAGCTCTATGGCCAGGCATAATCGCTGGGTTGTTTCTCCCCCTTCAGAAGCAGAACAATAGTTCAGTAATGAAGCCAAACGTGGGCGCCCACCATACACGCATTGGTGGGCTTCAGCCTAAAAAAAAACAGCAATTGCCATGGTTTCTCGGAAGTCAAGAAAGTCAGGTATTGCGCGATCACTATTTATCCTTGCTCGCTCACTTTTCTATAACTCAAGATAAGAATTGACAAATCTTCAGCAAAGACCATTTCTAAAATGGAACGAAGCTTTAGTTGATACGTTTTCTATTTAAATTCTTAATTAGGATTCTCTTTGTATTCCAAGCCTATCCCAGACCCTGAAAACAGAAGATCAAATTCGTCATTATCTTACCTATTTGCTTGCACTTGGCTAGAGGATGCTATTCGTTCGGACTTGAACAGTGTAAAGCGATTAAAGAAACTTTTAGACTGCTTTTACAACTTCCGTTTTGCCAGAAATTTACTCAGTACAAGTATAGTGAGAAGGCGTAGTTTCTCATACATAACTCAAATTAATGATACTCGGAAGCTCCCTTGCATGTTAAGAATTTAATTTAAACGAGTTTTCCGAAGTAAAAACAGAATTCCAAAATGCCCTGTCAATCAGCGGACTTGATGAGAAAATAAATTTCTCCGCAACCAAAAATACAAAACCAAGAAGATAAACGACCGTTATCTGGTTCAACATGCAATGCAACTGTCGCTGATAACAAAGATATACATATATGGCCGCGTGGCCGAGTGGATAACGCGCTCGTCTCCCAAGCGAGACCTTCGAGCGGCGAGGGTTCAAACCCCGGT
>QQSS02044772.1:0-18395 GCA_003687565.2 Craspedacusta sowerbii
ATATATATATATATATATATATAATGTACATACATGCATGCAGATACGCATGCATGCGTATATATGTATATACATATATACTCATGCATGTATTCATCAATCCCTTTTTAGTGCCACGCGAAAGATGTGTCGTTGCAGGAGGCTCAGACACGTTTTGCTGCCCTGGAGGACACGACGCAAAAGTTTCAACAACACGAAAGGTGCTGTTGTTCCAACCGAGTCTATGCATTGGCTGAGATGGCTTGTGGGTCACAAGCCATCTTTTTATCGTTAAGATTCCTTAGCGTAACCTTTGTATTGCTCTGTGGAATCGCGCCTTAAGGGACTAGTAGGCCGATAAAAATCAGTGCCAATTTCAGTATTTTTTGTGGCTTTACGTCCCGAAATCCTCGTAGAATCCAACCACTTTCCTATCCCATCATCGTGCATGGGACCATTTGTTTTCTGTTTCTAAGTTTAACCCAAAAGACAAAGCCCCTCTGTTCCAAAGAGCGTTGCCTTGAGAGGCATGCTTTAGCATAATACGCGATATTGATTATTTCTTACAGGTTATAGTGCAAAGTGACCCAAGAACTTTATTGAGTTCTTCTGGTTTTTGTGTGAGCCCGTGTAGAAGACATCTCCGTTAAAACCTTGAGACTATTTGCGGCATTGCTGTGTTCTATATGGGCTCGATGTCGTTTGGTTGTTTGTCAACGCGCCAGTTGCTAATCTGTTCTGCATTTTCCGTCCTGGTGGTCTATTCCACAGCTCCCTGAAAAAAGAATTGGACGACCTAACCGCCCAGCTTAATTTCTACAAAGCCAGCCGTGCCGTGTCGAAAAGCGAAGTTGACCTTCAGACAGAGAGCGCGCTGACAGTGGCCGAAGATCGTGTTATCCTCGACGAAGACCCTGACAGGTTGACTGTAAGTCAGCTAACCGCTCATGATCGTCCGTTTAAGGTACGGGCAAGTCCTTATAAGGCCGGGGCTTTCGTAATCAGCATTCGCATTACAGTGACATGCTTGAAATTTGGAGGAATGATTTTTGTTTTACATCCATCCTGAATAAGCATTTCAAATGCGTTGGCGTTACACGACCCAGTAGAAAGGCAAGCATCTCTTTTTAGAAATTACCTTTATTATCCCTTGCACGGCTGGGCTTCCTTAGGAATCTTTGGCTTAAGCGTTTTACTTGTTCTCCTCCGTGATTGAGGCGTTTTGTGTATTCACATTTTAATTGATAATGCGCGTGCATGGTCGATGAGGTGTGTTTCAGCAGATGCCGTGTCTGCAGATGGCATCCTTTCTTAGGCGTAGCTAGATTTTTTTTTTTTTTTTTTTTTTTTTTTTTGCGGGATCTTATGTACTGGGCTAGAACTCAGCAGCTGCAGTCGTTCGCAATGCAACGCGCTGAGTTCGAAGATCTGGCGAGACGAAGGAAGCATTCCTCAGCGACTGCCTACAAAGAATATGATGTTTACGTCCAGGGAATGGGTCACGCTGCCTAGGTCAACCAACTCGGTCGTCCTCTGAGTTTTTTGGATTTTGATACCGTGCGTGTGGTGAATCTTTGTCGTGTTTCTGCGTACGACAGTTGTTGTTGTTTACTGTCGTTCCTGTCGCGCCTATGTTGTTTATTCTCTGTTTCACGATTTCACGAAATAATTGTTGTTGTTGTTATTGCAACAAATGTATTGGAATTTTTATGCCGATGATGTTTTCGTAGGACTCCGTTTCGCCCAAGCACAAATCTTTCTCCACGCAAACGTCGCCGCGTCTACTACCCGAAGCAGACAGTCCCAACGCTGAAGTTGTCTCCAGTGACGACACGCCCGATTCCGAGGTTGACGGAGGAAAGCCCGTTCTGCCGGCTGCCGAAAAAGAGGAACGCCGGCAGCCGGTTGGAAAGGTCAAGGAGAAGCGCGACTATGCGGCTTTGAGGAGAGAGAAGAGGAGCTTAATGAAGCGAGTGCAGACGCTCTCTGCGCAGGTGATTCAGTTGAAAGACGCCAAGTCTGCTTTAGCCAAGCTGGCCGAGGATACTCAACTGCAAAGCGATGGTTTGAAAGATGAACTGGTGGTTGCGCTGCAAAAGCTTCAAGTTACGAAGCAAAGGCTTAAGGTTCTTCTCGTTGTTTTAGAATTATCTCCCCACAAGCGGTGATTTTGGCAGCGTGCTTTACGCATATTGACTAGCACGATCGTTGAAGTCTGTGACCGGCGTTTTCCATCGAAAGTCACACCAAAGGGGCGCACAATTATCCCAAATTATACGAAGAAGGGGCGTCTGTTTGCAGTTTTAAATAGATGGTTCTAAGCAGCGGATACATTAACAAAATGTTGTGTTATTCTGTGTGTGTGTGTGTTTGTGTGTGTGAATATTCTCTTAGTGGACGCGTGTATATATATATATATATATATATATATATGTCTTTATTATTGTATTGTATATTTATTATTGCCAACTGGATTTATTCAGGAAACGAAGGTCGAATTGGAGAGGTGCATGGAACAGCGCGATATTTTGATCTTGAGCCAGGAGAAGGAAAAACAGCATTACAAGATGACCAATGTTGAGTACAAGACCATGGAGAGCAAAGTACAGCTTTTGAGCGAGGAAAACTCGAGGCTGGCTTATGATCTGAAGACTTGTCGGGATGAGAGCCTTGCGATCTCTCGAAAGCTATCCGATGTCCAGAACAAGGCTTCCGCTTTGGAGAAAAACGCGACGCAGAAAAAAGCTATGGTCGACGAATGGAGGGAGAAATACAAGGAAATGAAAAGCAGCATCGAGTTAGAAAAGGAATCGTCCGATAACTTGCGAGCAAAGCTAAAGCGCCTTGTCGAACAAGATAGTAAGCAGAGGACGTACCTGGAAAGTGCGAAAGAAAAGCTTGCTGCTGTAACGAGTCAGAAACTGGATTTACAAGAACTGCTCAGCAAGGCTAACGTTGAGCTAGCGGAGCTGCGTCAGCACGTCAAGCAGGAAGAACTCGTTTATTCCAGTGTCGAAAAGACCGTGAAGGAAATTGAAGAAAACCACGCTAAGCAGCTCGCAGCGCTGAGGCTGCAGCACAAGGAAGTTCTAAGGCGTAAAGAGAAAGAAACGTTGGCCGAAGGGGGTCAAGTAGCCGAATTCAAATCTGTGCTCAAGGTTCGCAAAGTTTTTTTGGACTTAACATGCCACTTGAAAATCTTCGAATTGTTTGTGGACTCGATGCGACGACTTTGCCGTAGTCTGCCGTAGCTTGCCTCGCTTGCTTTAGGCCTGGTGTTTCCAAACGTGGTAGCACACGGGCCATATTAACGGACATACAGCCATTCGGACCGGATAAGGAGCCGAGGTCAAATAAATTAGAAATCAAAACAGAAGTGTGGGACTTAGTGATGCGAAAGACTGGCTGATTGCCACCACTTAAACCACACGGGGAATTTCAAACCACGCATTATTAATGTATTTAATTCGCGAGTGAGAAGCGCGACCTTTAACGAATCATCAATTTCGTGTTTCTTTTCGTTGATAAAATGCATCCGCTTGCCGCAATATAAGGCCTCGCGGGCCGTAGTCTGGTCCGCGGGCCGTAGTCTGGTCCGCGGGCCGTAGTCTGGTCCGCGGGCCGTAGTCTGGTCCGCGGGCCGTAGTATGGACCGCCCTGCTTTAGCCGAAACAATAGGTTTGTTTGGATGTCTTCGCTATCGCACGGAAGAATGGGTTGGAACCGGGCGAAAGGGTTCGTTTGTGATTTGGATTAACGCTTTGTGTTTCAGGACTTCGTCAGGGCTATCTTGAAACATACTCGTGCCTTACGCGAGGCAGCATTGGAGCAGCACAGAGCTAAAGTAGCTGCCGATCATATGCGACAAAGACAGATGGTGCTTGGCAGTAAAGCACGCGAAATTGCTTGCGCCATACTCAACATGTCTTCAGATGACATCGCGGCGTTTATGGATGCTGACGAAGAGAAAGAGGTCGGGGCGCGGTTCATTTGCTCCTGACATGCGCCTTTTCGTGTTCTTTTTCGTCCCTATTTTTTCTTCTTTTTAGTTTTTTTGTTGTTGACATGCCCCTCTCTCTTCCCAATCTCTTTGTCTCTGTCTCTGCTGGTCTGCCTCTCTCTATCAGCCTCGTTCTCTGTAGTATATCCATGCATATCACATGAAGTCTTTCTGCGTCTTGCTCTATAGCTATCTGTACAAAGGTATGGATGTGTAGTTGCTTCAGAAGGTTGTCTGTGCTTTAAATGTGTTAGTATGAACACATTTTATGGGTTGACGTTGAGTGGATGACAAAAATTTAACTATATATTTTCTTCTAGTTGATGCTGCCTGATTTCGACGAGGACGATACTATTCGTAAGATCGATCTAATTGTGGAAAGAAAGGTAATGCTAAGCTTGAGCCGTTTGCGAATTCTCATGTCTGATTATTGTTCCAGTTTACTTATTTGATTGTTGTTAAGTGCTTATTTGTTCGTACGCCTTGCCTGCATACTATGAGCAATAAGATGCTTGCGATGACCTTGACTAGTACCGGAGCTGTCTGGACGTAAATAGGCAATTCCTAAACTTACGCTGAGACCTGCTGTTTAGATTCGTCTTTCGATGCGTACAGCTAACGTGTGATCTTGCTTTTTTTTTCTTGCTGCAACCTCCGACGCCAATATATCATAAGATTTCATCGGCAAATTTTTTATCCGGCGTTTTCTGGGATAAACAAGCCGGGTGTTCATTTTATCTTTTAGTCAAATTTTGCGCACGTTCTTACACGGTTGTTGTTGGAGCTGGTCGAGTATAACTGGACGTTGAGGGAGCACAACATGGCGTCCGCTGAAGATGCCTAGCTTTCCGAACTTATAAATATGTGACGAATGAAGGCGTTGCAAGTCTTCTCATAATATCTACATAAATTTTATGCAATGTGTTTATATGATTGCCATGCACATATAGATATTTATTTCCTTTGTAAAATCAGTGTCCAAATGAACGGAGACGTTTTTGAATTTACGTCTTAGAACAGTGATGGGGCTAGGCTCTCAAATGGTAAAAAGTACACAAATTACGAGGACTGCGCGAAAAAGTTACGTTCTGGTCGCCTCTGTTAGAGGTCAATGCGAAATGTTCCGAATCATCTCGAACTGGTTTAATACTTGAAGGGATAGAGATAGAGGAACGTAAAAACTTTCGACGGATAAATTGTGCGACGCAAATTCATTACTTACGTTCGTACATCACTTACGTACTGAAGACGTTTTAAAATTATGATAAATTCATGTCCAAGCAAGCTTTGTTTTTCTGAAAAATCTTGTTTTTTTTTTTGTTTTAGTTTTTTTTTTTTTCAGCGGCAACACCTTAGTTCGCAGTTCGGAGCAATGATTATCGTTCCTTGGTTTTCGTACAGGCTCGCTTTTCGAAGAAATTATGCAGCGGGGTTTGAGTAGAGTCCCGGGGGGTCAACAGAAAAACGCCTTAAAAATGTATTTGCATATTTATCTGCTATAACCAAACCATAATCAGACATTCTTACCAGACCAAACGACACAAAGCTTATAATACTCGTCAAGCTTACAATCTGCAACAGAACCAAATACCAAATGATTAAAAAAAAGGTTTGTTTGCTTAGCATGAAGAACCTGCAACGCAGTGTTACTATTAATTGGCACGGCTTTGGCCTACAATAACAAGCGTGTAACGAAGTTATTATCAATTGGAGTGACGAAGACATACAATAGAGATCTAGTCATTTAACTTTTAGCCTACGATCACAAGCCCAGACGACAAGGAACCGCCACACTTATATCGACATGTCATGGCCAATCCGTACCACAAAGCTAACAGGCTTTCCACACAGATGCACAACGACTAACAACATCTAGCAGAACAAACCCACCTACTTATGCCAGTCAACTCGCCCATACAAACACCAGCGGCATTAGTGCAAACATACTGTGGCACGCTTCTAATTAAAAAAATCTCTTTGAAAGAACGATACGCGAGAGAGCATTTCCGCTATGCGGATTTATGTTCTTATTACGAACAACCAAATATTTATGACTCGCAGACGAGAAGAATCCAAGAATTCTAATTGCTGAAGGAAAAAAAAACAGCCGACAGTAAATTAGATGTAAGCCAAGCTGGTGCGAAACAAAAGAACTTACAACAATTTTTCCCTACATGTCTTAAAAATTAAGAGCTACCAGATAATTAATTACATACATATTTCATACACATGCCCGTGGGACTTCCTCGAGCAGGGGCGCAAACAATCAAGCCACGATAAGGAAACAGCTTGCGGTCAGCAACTGCAGAAACAGACCCTTCGACACGATTCACGAGAAGTCTCGATCCGGGAAGCACACGGGAGCAAGCAGCGTCCACATGTACAGAGCAAAGCACACCCAGCCCGAGCTGATCTTGATCCAGAAAGCAGCCGCTGAGTTGCTCAGTTGGTTCAAGCCGGATCCAGGTCTACGACGACGGAGAAGAAGAAAAAAAAAAACATAAGCGCTCACTACCTTCTTCCATGTCACCAAGAAACCGTCCGGAAAAATGTCGATTTGTTCTCGCCGTCTACTCTCACAAATTACAAAACTGAAATTAACTTAGATGTAACACGAGCTTGACTGCAATGGCGAGATTACAGAGCATGTCGAGATAAAACCAGCATTGGGCTATACAGCTGACACAATGGGGCTCGGTTGGGAATTCACTAATAAGAAACTCCACGCCGAGCAACTTTGAACATTAAAAACAAGCGCCAGTGCGGTCTTTGTGCCAGGCATTCAGTAACAACGTGACTCTTGCAAAGACGATGCATTCACGACATGCGTACGCATTACGATCAAGCGTAAGTTCTATACACACCCAGTGACAGCCATCTAACTACTACTGTCGACTACCTCTACAGTGTAAGCACCAGGCAGACCGCTACTAGGAATCTATTCATAGGACCACGGTCGACGCAAGGCACGATATCATCATAGCCATGGCGTTTCAATGGAGCCAAGCGATTAAGCGTTAAGGTTCAAACGACAACCTCTGCAGCAAATTCGGAATAGCATGGAGGCAAGCCCAGCGGCACGCCTGAAGGGTAGCGAAGCACTTACTTGTACCAGTTGGTCAACGTCATCATGACGTAGAGGGCGGCGAGCGCCATCATGAAGTGGAAAAACGAGTACGAATAGGTGACGGCGTCGTTTTCGTCGTCGTAGACGTGATGACCGGACTTTTCAGCGACGTTGCCGTTGGACGCGCCAGCCACGGGAGCGGCATTATCGGTCAGCGTGGTCGTCTCGCTCGCAGACGTCCGGGAATCTCCCATTCCTGATATAACATAACAGAGGAAATAAATCCTTGTTGTTATTGTTGCTGTTGTTGTTGTTATTGTTGCTGTTGTTGTTGTTGTTGTTGTTAACATACATTAAAACGCATTGAAAAAGCCAATGCGACTTGACAGCAAGACAACCAGCACGTTCCTATCAAGCACAACCTTGGTAAGTGCAAGAATAAAAAAAAATACCTTTAACGGAAAAACCGCAAACACTTTTCACTTCATTTTTTCAGATTCAACATTTTTTATTTTTTACTTAAGTTTCACTTACAGTCGGTGCTACAACTAAAAGGTGATCCCACTACTGCGTGCATCGCATTAAGCAAAAGCGTTGAAAAAGCTACTGCTATCAGAGAGTAACATCGACCAGCGCAAAAATCAACACGAAATAACCCATACCACTACCACTATCACCACCGCTCTGCTACGCGCATAGACATGAAACAAATAGGCGCAACCCGTAGAGCATCACAGAGATATATACTGCTGTTCCGGGAAAGCATTAAACACGGCAACATAGAATAAAAACGGAAACCGACAAATGGAACATAGAATAACCACAAAGAAATCAAAAGCCCTCCCAAATAAGTCCAAAAACTTCGCTGCCAAAGGAATTCCAAACCTTCAAACGCAATACATAGTACACGAAGAAAGTCATCTTACCCAGCTTCCCGACCTGGGATGAAGAAGAAGTCCGAATGCAGGCGAAGATGACGAGAACGAAGGTGATCACGATGCCGATAATCGACTGTGGGTCGAAGACGGGAGCTGCGTTCTGTGGCGACACTCGCATAGAATTACAATCGCCTATGAACGCAGAGATATCCTACGATAGAGCTCCTTCGCAATTGCCTAGCGAATAAAGGCATATCAAAGTCTAGAGATTACAACGACATAAATGAAAGCGCCAGACCTAGCGCCCAAGTATCATAGAACGGAAAAGAGAAATAGTTGAGCGAACGCAGATCGTGAACTTTCCAAAACTTCAGTTCCAGATGAAGGCTCACAGACCGAACTTCCAAAACTTCAGTTCCAGATCAAGGCTGACAGACAGAACTTCCCAAAACTTCAGTTCTAGATCAAGGCCGACAGACAGAACTTCCAAAACTTCAGTTCCAGATCAAGGCTGACAGACAGAACTTCCCAAAACTTCAGTTCCAGATCAAGGTTGACAGACAGAACGTCCCAAAACTTCAGCTCCAGATCAAGGCCGACAGACAGAACTTCCCAAAACCTCAGTTCCAGATCAAGGCTGACAGACAGAACTTCCCAAAACTTCAGTTCCAGTTCAAGGCTGACAGACAGAACTTCCAAAACTTCAGTTCCAGATCAAGGCCGACAGACAGAACTTCCCAAAACCTCAGTTCCAGATCAAGGCTGACAGACAGAACGTCCCAAAAACTTCAGTTCCAGATCAAAGCTGACAGACAGAACTTCCCAAAACTTCAGTTCCAGATCAAGGCCGACAGACAGAACTTCACCGTGCAGCAACAGCAGTCAAACGAACTGTAGCCTAGTTACCACATTTAGAGTTCAGGTCGATCATCCTAACATACTGTAAAGCTACCATTTACTCCTCAATCTGCGATTGATCAAGCAACATGCCGCGAAGGTCAACATGGCAGCTGCACGCCAGGATATTTTAATTGTCTTCGAATGATTTTTTTTATTATTTCATATAGAATTTCAATTGCTTGAGGATTGCTCGAGCGAGTTAGGGAAAGGGTCAAACTTAAGCACAGGGTTAGAGCTTCTGCTGCAGTCAAACTTCGGCATAAAAAAACAACAAGGAAAATAAATAAATAACATGCAAGCGAAAATTTTTCCGTCAGTTACGACTGCGGTCGCCATCTTCTAAGCCTAACTGCCGCGAGATTACGTCATATCAAACCAATCGCAATCTAGCGCTTACTGGGGAGTTAACGGTAGTTTTATACCCTCCTTACGTCAATAAGAAATTTATCCGCAGACCTCAGCAGTAGAAATGTCCTATGGCAGCACAGACCAGCATCAGCGCCCGACTCTCGTCAGTACAAGCAAAGTCAAGGAAATATCACCAAAACTTCAAAAATCGTATATAACAAGCGCGAAGCAATTTGACTAACCTGGCCGGTAAGACAAGGCACTCCAGGTTACGAAGGTCGTGTAGGCAGATATGGCGGACGATTGCAAAAGCCCTGCAAGCCAACCAAAAAATTGAAGGTTTAAGGATTCGCTAGCTCTCAACAACATACTATATTTTTGAGGTCAAGTTTCACAAAGCAACAAAAAGTGAACAGCAAATCAAAAGACCAGATAAAGGACGAAGAACTCGATTCAATTCCACGGCCTTTTTCACCGAAATCGAATGAATAAAATATAATAAAACGGTGCAATGTTCACCTCAAAAACGACTTAAATTCTAGAACACGCGTACTCCAAGAAGATATCCACACACTCATAGACATAACTAGCTTTAATGAACCACAGGCGTCTGAGCTGAAGCGCAAGCGTCTGGAATCCGTAGACTGCCTCGCGAGAGCTGTCGTAAGGCAATTCGCCGGCACGACAAAATCAAAGATTAAACGCAAACTCACCGGATGCCGGTTGGCGCTCCTGAACAGCCGGCAAAATAGCAAGGACCGACACCAGAGCCGATAGTATCAGCTGCAAGCTGATGACGAACTTTTCCACGCCACACTTGGAGTTCGACGTGTGCGGCTTCGTGAAGAAGACGAAGAGGCAGACGATGCCGGCGAAGGTCGCGGCGTAACAGAGGAAGGTGAGCAGCAGCAGCGCAACGAACCAAACCTGAAAACGAACACACGTGTACTCTCCGGGCATCTCGCTGACGAGGAATTGCAAATTAGGGCATTCCGCAGAATGAAGCAAACCTCGCGCACTTTGCAAAAAGAGATAACAAAAAAGACGGCACAGTGTTTGCCAAAAATGACATCAAACATCTGCATATTAAATGATGCTATTATCAGATGCGACCAAGCTATTTTTGCCACAGCGAACGTGGATTCCGCTAACAATTTTAGGCATAACTTTTCAGGTTAGAATCTCCATCAAAATTTGCAATCATGTACCTTTGTCGCGGCACGAATCACACTGAATAGCTGGCAGAAGATAAATATGTGACCTCGCACAGACGCACACAAAGGTTTTCAACAGCAACAACAACAACAACAAAGCAGTGTGAACCAAGCAAATGCGACACTGAGGCCAAGTACAAGACTTATTCACTTATCACAATGTCCAGGCACACAATACGAAGTTTCCGTAGAAACATGGCTTTTACAGGCTTAACAGACGTCCAAGGACAAACCTAATGTAGACACAAATACATTCACATTTCAGAATTGGTTTCTTATTTGTAAATCCTCTACGTTTATTTCTCCACTGCTCTACAGATATATAAAGACTCGGTAATTTCGCTACGTCGTCGACCTTTGAATTATTCCCCTCCGTGGTCAAACATTTTCCCTCAGACCAACGTCATGCGCAGTTTGCAATGCGCCACAACAAGGCATAAATGTTGGCGAAGCACGTCGTTTACCGGAACGGAAGCATCCAGAGAACATATCAACAGTAACAGCACTTCATAAGCATAAAGAGTTACCTTCGAATTGCCTTCTTCCATCTTGCCAACCAGGTGCTCGTTGCACGAGTGCGCAAAATCAACCAGCAAGACCAGTTGAATGAGAATGAATAAGAAGGCGCCGATAAGACCTACATACATCCACACTAAAATGTAGAAAATGGATCAAAAGAACTAAAATTGCAAACAGCGCGTACAAAAATTTTGAAAACTCAGAGCAACAGCAGCAATAGAAGGTATAATTGTTTGATAAGCAAGAAAACTATAGTCGAATATGAATATCGAACAAAAGGCTTGGAGGTCTCCAAGTCAGCAGAATAACGCGTTTACTTTCACACATGCTTCTCGGCATGACCAGCAACAACATCGGCCAACCGACAGCTTGCACAACAACTTGGTCTGATATCGGCACCTTACAAACGCATGCAGCGGAATCATATCGACTCGCACATAGAAACCAGTCGATCTAGCTCTAAGTTCAAACCAGGTCGCAGCCTTTTCGAGAATAAAACGAAGACCGAAGACTTAACTACTTCTTCGGGATAAAAATCTAATTCTAGTTGTACTAATACAACAAATACATCTTAGATCCTGGGGAGCGAACTGACTACTGGAGTCATAAACACAGGCTCTTCAGTCTGACAGCACGAATAAAACTACGGGCATAGGAACTCAATTTCCCATTGAGCGGTCATCCTGGATCTTGAAGTTTTCCTACCTATGTCGCTTGTTAATTTTGTACGTTACCAGGAACTCTAGGAACACTACACCGCCCCGTACCCCACCTAGACTTTACTAGTCAACTCGTTTGTTGCCTTGGCATACTTGGAGCCTCGGCGTGCCGGTACATGTGCACTGTGCATGCCTGCTGCTGCTGGACGGGTTCGGCAATATTGCGGGCGAGAGGCATCATGCTGCGCTACTGTTTACCTCGCATCGGCAGTACTCTTGCAGATTTGAGCCTATTCTATTGCACAACGCCTAAGCAGCTCTCATTATGCCTTCTTTGTATGTTTTACGGCGCGTCTTGGTATCACATAGACGTTCAGATAAGCCGTAGAACACAGATACATTGTTTCTTACCCAAGCTGGTAAATGTAAACGTTTGTTAGCTTTATTCATGAGTGGTGATTGTGATCTAGCTGGCATGTTGACGATCAGTGTGCTTTGATAGTTTGCCTACGATTACGCGAGCAGGACAAGCGTCTATTGATCGCAATGATTATAATCAGCATTATCGGCAGTGAATATTTAGAGATGCCAAAATGATAGATTAACAATATATATCACAACAGTTCTTTCATGGCACGTAGTAAACAGGGCTTTTTTTTTTGTAGTCAGTTAGGTTACACCACGGCATATTCATGGTGCCCGGACACATATAGAGCGCGATTTTCAGATAATTGTCAGAACTTCAGCTAAGAGTCTACACGTTACAGTGTGTCAGAGAAAAGTGGTAAGTTCCTTTGCATTTATATTTTATTGGACGATGTTATATTAAGTTAGTTTCTGTGAGTTATATTTCAAAAGGTTGGAAAAATAGCTTGCAATATTTTATTTTATTATGTTGTCACAAGTCTTGAAATCGCAATTGTAATTATAGCATTACGGTGGCGTAAAGAAAAATATATCGTTGAACGAACGGCAATAACTTTAGTCTATGCGGCAACTTCACACCCGTGACAAACCCTTCGCACAAACGGTGGGAAAGCAAAATCGCTGGGATTTCGGTCCGTGTACGCGCACCGCCAATCCCGGAAAAATGTCAACGGATAAGGTCGCAGCATGTAGATCCAGCATTCTTCCCCAGCGGCACCAGGCAACTCAAGACACAATGACTAAATCAAGCCATACCCCACTCCGTGGAGAACACTGGAAGGAGCTCATCCCAGTTTCTTTAGTTCTGAGGTGAGAACTTAACCACAAGGCAGTGGCAACCGTTCACTTTGACCTGGCCGAGCGTTCGATTAATTAACAGATTCGATGACGCAAAGATTTTCAGAGCTGCCAGCTTAGTGTGGCAACAGACGCGAGGTTTCACGATCAACTGAATCAAAAGAAGCCTTTAAAATCGCGCAGCACACGTAATATGATTGTGGGAATTTCTAAAGAAGCTCCAGTTTTTACCTGAGCGCGAAAACCTCGTCAATGTAATTGCGGCCCGAACGGAACAGACAAAGCTTGCCTTGGAGATGTCACAATAATTTGCAGTGCAGGGTTCTCCATTTTAAAAATCGCGACAAGAACAGTTGTGTCCAGGCCGTTTGGCATGACCGATATCTCTAAGATTCGTCTGAACATCTCAGACGTGCCACTGTTACGCCTCTATGCTTTAGCGGTAAAGCTGCGATGGCATCTTCCCCTGACACTTCCCAGTTACTCAAAGCCTTTGTGGGTGTTTCTCGTACTTCTGAGGAAGGACCCTCAGCTCCGCTGTAAAACCCAGCAACTTGGTCCGAGTAGCGAAGGCAGCATGACGCTGAGTTGTTCGGAGAAGTTTGCTCTAAGCCCGCCAGTTTTAGAGACGCGGCAGTCGATGGGCAAGCCGGGTAAATGAAACATTTTTGCGGCTACCCTGTTTGGTGAATCTCCTAAGAAGACCTAACCAGCACACTACGATTTCGCCGTCCACTGGGAAGGTCTTTATGAAGACTGCCTCCTGGTAACAGGGAACAGTGCAATGTCAGTTTCACGATCGTTGGAGTATCGACCAGTCGTCCGAGCCTCCATTCGAGAGCACGTAAAGAGCTCTTAAGCTCCTTGAGAGGCTCAACCAACATCCGACGACTGGCTTCATTTGCTGTCACCGACGATCGATGGACTGCGCATCCGGAGAAGCTCCTGGCTCTTCACCAACCAACCAACTGGGCGATTATATCGCTGGGGGCGCTAGGTGTCTTCAGAAAATCGCTGAATTTGCCCAATCGCGGAATTAAAAGCTGCTTCGCAGCAGGAAGCTGCCCTTGCAACACTAGCTCTTTATCCGGGTTTAAGAAATCCGACTGAGATTTTCGTCATCGGTGGTGACGTTTTCATGTAGCGCTCCATAACTTTGATCAAGCAGCTAGCCAGACTGAACGTCTTATACAGTCCGTAGGAAAAAGCATCAAGCACTTTCCAGTCTTGTGCACAAAAATACCATAGTGCTGACCGCTCAACGGCAACTTCAGATTTCGTGTATGCGTCAATGCAAAGAAATTCCATTTCCGCAAGGGTTGAAGTCACTGCCACTTGTTTATGTGCAGCAAAAAAATGGATGCATGAAAATATTTTAATGCATTCTTTTTATATCATGGGCAACATGACACTTGCGTTCTTAGTCGAGCGATGTGATTGAGCGAGAAATACTTTTGAATTCATGTAAAGAGCGCAACTTGCATAGCATTCCAGAAAAATAGAGATGCAAAATACCGAAGGGTCAGCCAGAAGTACAAACCTTTACAGAAAACTAAAAATCGTAAGTCCGCAGCACCACGCTTCATTTTTATTGTAACCAGACTGAAACTGCTTCATAGCTGTATTAAACTCTCATACTCATATTCACACACATTCACACTGCACACATTTTTAATTCACATTGTTAGCTATACTACAAAAACAGTATATACCTTGTTCAAACTTTCCATCTTTTGCAGGGATAAAAAATGCGCCAACTGCAATACCAATCAGTATCAAAAATTTGATTGCCCAAAAGCCATTTTGCATTCCTGAGCGGGGATCTCGGCTTGTCTTCACTCCTAACATAACAACACACATGAGCACAAAGAACATGACCATGGCGAATTCAACTCTGTAGACAGCTAGGTATCCAACGGGAAGTTGACAGTGAGTACCAACCTACAAAAGAAGAGTTTATAAAGACAATGTTCAATGCCGCAACAATAACACAGTCTTGAGTACTTTGCACGCCAACTGATTCACCTAGAACAGGATTGCAAGCAAAAGAATTTCAAACCTTATACACACAATATAATACAAATATAATATAATATAATACAGTATATACATATAAGTGATATAAAACAAAAATAATAGCAAGTCCAAGTTAATCGAACACATAATTGCCATACTGGCATACAAGGCTCTTCAACAGCAAAAAAATGGCACTCTTACTTTTTCACAAAGCTCTGGAATTTTTGCCAGTTTGTTCTCCACTCCTGGTGCTAACATGATGCAAGATACAATTGTAGTGAAAAGGAGAAATATTGAATAGACAATTCTTGTTGATGTTGAATTCTTGCATGATGGACATGCAGAGCAGCATAAACTGCAAGCAGCAGATCCACAGCAACAAGCAAGCGAAGTACCTAGTGTTCCCAGTACAACACCCATCTCCAGCAAACCAGGTTTGAACTACAAGAAGCAATTAGCAAAGAATATTAGCAATTTCATATTTAACATGATTGAGTAGATTAATGGAGCAGTTGTGAACAAGCAAGCTTTTTGAGAATTCTTTGCACATATCAGCATAGTTAGCAGCATAACTTAACCTCCCGAATGGCATTCAAGAAACCTTGCTATCCTTGCTATACCTTACTATACCTTTCTATACCTTACTATGCCCTTACTATACCTTACTATCAATCCCATGAAGCTCACACTGAGTTTCAACAAAGATAGCAGCATAAGTATGAAAAATGCTACCACACTGGGCGAGGCAGCGACCATGATCAACAATAAACTGTGGCAAATGGGGTTGATCTTCTAAGGGCTGACTCGTTTCCAAATTACATGCATGTAAAGTGCTTTAAAGTAGAAAATCTGCAGGGCTGCTTTTTTTTCATTCCCTTTAGTGCTAACTCTAGATATTACTATTAAGAAAATTAAAATGGGGTTAGTGTCTCATAAAACTCAAAAACAAGGTTTTCTTGTGATTGAATACTACATCCTAAGAGTAAGTCTGTATCTGCGTGGAATTTTTGAGCGATAATAAGTTTTAATCGTTATTTTATTGGTTTTGTTTTCTTTTATACCTTGAACTTATTTTAAAAATTGTGTATTGACCTTCCCTTGCGCCTTTTTGGTAATTTGAATGAGACAATTTAAACAAATTTCTTTTAGGTTTTGGCTATTAGAATGTCCGTATTGTTGTCAGATAGTACTTTGGTTACGTTATACAGTTGTTGTCGTGAAGCATCCGCAATGACATTCCAATTTGATGCAAGATAAACCAAGCAGATAACAGCCTTCAGAAGGCAACCTCATGAGAATACATTGCAGAACTTAAATAGTGCAGCAAACGCCCTAGCATCGATTTCCAAAGAGGACTAACGAACGAAAAAATAAACACAAGTCATGAACCTACCTTTCAGGTTAAAATTAAGTGCGTAATGCTTAAGAAATCGATGTTCTATTGACAATAGTGCTACAAGCACGGCTTCTGCTGTTTCCACTTCTACAACACGCCTTTGTTGCTAGTAAAAAAACAAATTACATAACACAGCAGAACACGAGGGAGAATGGCTTCGACAAACCCCCAAAAAAGCTAAGCTATAACCAATAAATTAGATATTATGTGCAAAAATGTACTCAAGGGAGTCAAATCAGAAGAAACAGTGGAGTGCATGAAAAGCGGATACCCTAGACAAACGAAGTTAGTGTTCGGCAATCAACTAGGATCTGACGTTTAAGACTCTCGCAGTGAATGTACATTGCCTCCTAATAATATTTGGAAGTTTTCAAGCGATGAAATCTGAAATGTCTGGTGTTCTTTCCGAAGTAACGCATTGAGGTCTCTCTTGCTACATTACTGACCCATTTTATAACCAACTTGATGGAGGTAGTATGGGTTACCATTTCGGTCCCGTTAATGGACACCCGTTTGTGGCATTCCACGAGCGCAAATCCTCGGTTTAAAATTAATAAAAATCAGCTCAAAAAAAACTGCTTATGTTTGCAAAGTCTCAAACGCATTTCTTGTTTAATGGCAACGTTTATGATCGAATTGACGCAGTTACAATGAGTTCCCCCATAGGACCAGTTCTTGCTAATCTTTTTATGGGTCCAAATGGCTTGACGCGTACACGGGTTTTGGCCCTTTGTTTTATCGTCGTTATGCCGATGATATATTTTGCTCTTTTAATAATTTTTCGGAGGTGTCTCCGTTTGTTGAGTTCCTGAACTCTAGACACCCTTATATAAAGTTTACAGTGGAATATGAAGTTAATGGACAACTGCCCTTCCTCGATGAGCTCGTCCACAGCAGGCAAGGTGAGACATAGTGTGCTTCCATTTTTCGTAAAAAGACGTTCACAGGCTTTTTGATGAGTTTTTCAAGTTATGTTTGGGGTCATATGGGCACTTCTTCATTGTGTTTGCAAAATTGATAGCTCTTGGTCTGGCTTTCACACTGATGTAAAAATGTTACTAGCATTCTAAGAAAAAATAAGAGTATTCACGTTAAACTGACCTTCACGTCCCTTAAGGTTAGTTCCTACATCTGTACTAAAGATAATTTTCCCAAAAGTCTTAGATCTGATGTTATTTATAAATTTGCTTTACGAATTAAACTCTAATGTGGAAGGTAAAACTAGATGCTCATGTTTATTGTTCTGATATCTTCGACACCAGTTGTGTCTAACATAAGAACCAGTAAAACTCTCTTCGTGAGAACTACTCAAAACCTTATCTGTAGGTACAGATAGGTAGACTGCTTCCTGTGAGGGTTTCCTTAGAGTGGCATGAACAAAATTTGTGACAAAAAGTCTGGGAGATCCTTCTATATTGCTTGCGATACGTGTGGAAAACAGGGCGTTATTTATGCTAGTGAATGCTGTAAACACGTATGTATATATGTGGGTGACATTAGTAATCAACTGAGCCATCGTACTGATTACCATCTCTCAGATGTCTTTCGCCATCTTAGTGCAAATGAACGTGCAACCCACTGCTAAAGGCAAAGATTGCAATTTTAGTACGGACTTTCGTGTGGCCACCCTGCAAAGTGGAGTCAGTGGCTCAGAATTAAACTTCCGATTCAGTGAAGATAGGTGGATAAAACGACTATAAATATTGCGCCCTAGAGGCATGAAAGCTTGAATGTCACCATTGGCTTGTTATTTGGCTAATATTCATTGATTAATTTTTCCAGTATCACATTTTCCATTATTTCCAGTATCACTATTAACCATTATTACACTATCCAGTATTAGTTTTCTAATAGCCCTACCTTACCATAATTCTAACGGCTGCTAAATTAAACGAAAAAAATATCCCTTTGTTTGATTACTACCTTAAGCTAATTCTACCTTTGATAGGTTCGTGCCCCGTTGTCACCTCTACCGATTAGCAGAAGTTAAAAAATGAATCTGCTCAAGTCCATTATAAGACATTGGCTTATACCTCATGATCTTTTACTATACCCAGTAGCTTTCCGTACCTACAGAAGTGCCTTGTTAGTAGTTCTTTTTTATGGCTATAGTGGTGTTTGAATCATGCTGACGCGTGCTTAGCGAAGACATGACTGGTGTAGAAAACATGAGAACATGTAACTTGAGCATATAA
>QQSS02044994.1:0-18389 GCA_003687565.2 Craspedacusta sowerbii
ATGTATGTATGTATGTATGTATGTATGTATGTATGTATGTATGTATGTATGTATGTATGTATGTATGTATGTACGCACGCACGCACGCACGCACGCACGCACGCACGCACGCACGCACGCACGCATGCACGCACGCGTATCTGCCTTTCGGTCATGGCAAAGTACGATCAATATAAACGACTGCTGTACCTTTAAGCTGTCGAGCAATATATCCATGCACGACTTTACTTTCAAAAGATATTTTCCATTCAGTGTTGATAGTTTTGGTAACACTTTTGCCTATGAAGCGAGGAGACGCTGCCATATCGACTTCTAATCTTGCTTCGGCCCTTATTTCGGCTGCGATGTGGCATATCCCATCCTGCTCATGCTCAAGGACCTTTGAAATGTAATAATTTGTATTGCTAACGCGCATTAGATGTTGTTGTAGAGATCCCAGGCGCGTTTTGTAGCCTGTTAATTTGGCTTTCAAGCCACGACTTTGGGGGAGATATAGCCGATCAGTAATTCTTGTGAGAGCAAAATTTCCTGTTACTGTTGCTTTCGAGTCTTTTTGTCTATTGTTTCCAGTTCATCAATCGTCCAATCCAAGATCCCAAATGTGGGCATCAGAACAGTGACAACAAAGGAGTTGTGAGCTGTAGCTTTATTCAAGGCAAACAATTCTGAGCCCCATACCTTTCTTACGCGCTTAAAATACTCAGATCTTACTCGGTCTTTGTTAAGTGGACCGTCATACCCAATACTTTCATCAAGTCCTAGGTGCTTGTAACACGCTGTTGCACGTAATGGAGTTAGAGCTAATCCGTAAATCGACAAAATTTCGTTTATTCGGAAGATACGGCCATGTTTTACTTTGAGATAAGCACACTTCAACTCTCCTAAGCTCATGCAAAATCCAGAAGCAGTCGGAATTTTTTATGTTGGACGAGAACAATTTAAGGTCGTACACATAGAATCAGTATGATATATTTAGATTGCGGTTGTTTCCTGAGCCAATTCTATATCCCTTGCATTTATATAGAAGATCAGACAGCGTGTTCAAGGCGAGGATAAAAAGTAGTACTGATAAGTTGTCTCCCTGCATTATTCCTTTTGTGTAACTAATAGGACGTGTCATCAAGTTCGAATCGACTCCACTCAACACTACTCGGGTCACCCAACTTCTGGATAGTGTCTTTATGGCCTGGACAAGTTTCGCTGGAACTTTGCAAGCTCGAGTGACTGACCAATCGTGAGGAACGGAATCAAATGCTTTTTTTGTAGTCAAGCCACACGCAGACCAAATCCTTTTGCTTGGCTACAACTTCTTCGTTTACCATCTTGTTTATCAAAAGTTGTTAAGTAATAATTTTTAGTCACCATCCAAAAATATCACAAGGAGAACAATCCCAAGTTAGTCCAAAAGCTTTTGAACTAACTGGAAAAACTGAAAAAAATCTGAAATATAATGTAATTGTATTGCTATAATTTACATAAGATATATACACATTCGAGATAATACAAGATATGAAATGGTATGATATGATATGGTATGGTATGATGTAATATGAATCTAATGAAACGTGCTTGTTCTGATTGCTTAGATATCTACTTGCAGTCGATGAGAATGATCACATCGTTGCGATGTGCCACTTTAGATTTGAGTTAGATGATGGGATTGAGATTCTTTACTGGTAAGTTGATTTGAGTTTTCGAAAGCAAAGATTTTGGGCTGAACATTTTAGTCTTGTGTCCACGTCTCAAAGTAAGTCCATGAATGGGTAAAAACAATTGATTTGTATTTTTTTATAGTTTGTTTTTTATGTGATCTTTTCGCAAAAATGTTTTTAGGTTGGCTCTGTCGGTAATCATAAGTTATGGCTGCCTAAATTTCGGATCCTTTGAAAAGTCTAAAACGACACATGTAGTTAATGTAGATGTTATGACTGTAATGTAGGATTTACTTGCCTGAACATCTTTGCTTCCCTGGTTTTTATAGTCTCTCCTAAATGTAATAATTTGTGCATTTGCGTTTATCGAACTGTATCTTAAGTATGAGTCAGCGTTTTATGACGACAAGAAATTAGTTTGGTTGGTACGATTGGCATCTTCTGTATTTAACTTAATTAGAGCAGAACGAACTTGAGCTGTGAATTTTTCACTTTCTGAATGTATCACATTCTGAATGTCTCATTGTGTGACATGTCTCACAGTGTCTCGCATTCTCCCATTTTCTGGAACGTATTTTGGTTGGTTGGATGGTTGGTGGTAGTAAAGATAGCAGTTGTTAAATACCATCTTCTTTGGAAAGCATAGAACTTTTAACTTTTAAGCTGTTTCCTTGAAGCCAATGTTTTCGTTTGTTTTCGTTGGTACTTTTTTACCAGGTTCCGTAATTCAGTCAGTAAATCTGCAAAACTACAGAATTGTGCGGAGGCTGGCTATTTCTATATTTTTAATTGATTTTGCGTGGTCACTTTTATTTGGAAGACCATCCAACTTTCAGATACTATTTCATATGGTTGTACTAATTTACTACTCGGCTATGCTTCGGCGAATTGAATATATACAGAAAAGAGCGTTGTCACTACAATTCTCTTCGCTTTCTGACTTGCACTCTTTGTTACTGTTTTATAGTTATGAGATTCAACTCATGAGTAGCATCCGTGGCAAGGGCCTTGGCAAATTCTTGATGCAGATTTTAGAACTCATGGCTATCCGGTGAGTGGCAGAAGTGCCCATATAATTTTTAAACTTAAGCGAGACAGCTGTTAGAATGGCTAGGTAATGCTAATAATTTCCTTTTCAAGTTTGCGATTGTGTGGTAGCATGTTTCAAATAAAGTTGAAATCTCCTAAATTAGTCGCTCGTATGCGTTTTCCAAAAGATTTATGATACGTATCTAGAGGTGATTCTTTTGTGTTGCAAGCACTTGTAGCGATGGGTTCCTTATCTAGCCTTACGTGCTGAAACTCATCTAGTTCAAATTTGGAACGTGGTTACTTACTGGTATTGTTATGGAAGTACGTGGCAGTACTAGTTGTAAGAACGTGATCAGTTGTAGCTCACTTGGGTCGGGCTACCTCTTAGTTATTGACTAGCGGCTTCAGTTAAACCAACATTTGTGTGATTACAGTAGTTATTACTGAACTGACTGTCGAATATGATTAGCTAATGGTTTTATGAGTGGAATATAATTTAGTAATCTCTATGAATGTCATTGTTCCTTTTCAACGCTTTGATGTTGTCTGAGCGGATTTTCTGTTGGTCCTGTTCCCACGCAGCAATAATCTTCAAACGGAAATCGCGACAAAATTCGAATTAATTAAATTGTATTTGGTTTAATCAAACTAGTAGCCTGCAAACTACCTGAGTTGTTCAATGACTTTCTGAATAACAGGATTCTTACAGCAGCACACGAACTATTAGTTTTTTTTTTGTGCTTGCAGCGCCAAAATGAAGAAGGTAGTGTTGACAGTTTTTAGAGGTAAGAATGGATTTATTTGTCTCTGGTGTTCTCGGTTGCGTTTCGTTAGACCCTTTGTTTTGAACTCAGTTCATTTTCTCTGACTTGTTTGTGTCCTAACTACCAGATACACGAGTCTTTAATTTTTTTTAATGAAGCTGCTCTTTTTTGTTCTGCAGCGAACGAGCCTGCTGTAAAGTTTTTCAAGGGCATGAAGTGAGTGTTCTTCATATGTGTTGCTGTTCGTTGCTTATGTTGTGGCATGAGGTTGGTGATTCTTCTTTAACTTTAGCATCGAACTTGTGCGTTCACCGCAACATCAGTTCTTAGAATTATTGCCCACATAAATGTCGATTTCAATAATTTAGTCTTTTGAGATATGCGTTCTTCATTCTTAACTGTGGGCAAGTGACGTAACTCTCGAAAACTCGTTTTAAGTGCTAAGCGTCGAATTGAATCCTTTTTTTTTTTTGTGGGCGTTGCTTTTGCTTGGAGCTAGGAATATCTAGGGTCTTTACTGTTTCTCAGGTACGAGGTGGATTGCACGTCGCCAAGCTATGATGACCCCCTGGAAGAATGTGACTATGAAATCTTAAGCAAGTCGTTTAATCGGACTTGATCATCCAGCTTTGCGAATATGCGTTTACCGGGAATTCGACTTGTCTCGTGTGTCTTGGAAGTGTCTATCGATAGAAGTGCATTGCATGCATATGCTGCGCAAGGGCACATCCGTGGTCATATCTGTGTCACTGTAGATTTGGCTGAGCGTTTTAGAAAATTGTCCACGTACCGCATTTTAATTCAGATTTTATTCAAAATTATTTTCGGGCTACTTTTTTGGATTCACAAGGTTATCAGTTCTATAATGAAGGTCATCTCGGGCTAATGCCGTTGTGGGAAACCCTTGGCGCTTCGTTTTTATTGTTATGTTTATGCGTACGTGACTGTTTGCATATGTAGCTATCACAATAGGGCCAACCCAAGGTAAAAAAAACTAGCCCTTTTATTTGAAATCTTTCTCCGGTTACGCAAGACATGAAATGCTCATGTAAATGAACGCACGTGGCATATGTTTTAAATTTATTTATACGGTTTTGTGTCTGGCCGCGTCTGACTTACGCGTTTTCCGAAGATGTTGTCGTCTGTCGACCAAAACCATAAGTAAGGCACCTTGAATGTTTCATGTTTACGTTTTTATCTTGCAAGATGTCTTTTTTTCCGAGTTTCATCTGTTTCTTAGTTTATAGCAGAGGCCTACTGAAAATAAGTATAGTTATTTCAGCATAAGATGGAGACGGAGGGAAGATTTGACGTGGTTGTTGTTGGTTCCTGCAATGTTGATTTGATTAGGTAAGTTTCTTGTTGTTTTTTTTTCTTTCTCTGGATTTTCTAGTCGAAAAACATGTAAGTGTAAATGTGTCGTAAATTTATAGCCAAATTTCTTTGTCTTATGTGTGGTTTTATTTTAAGTATAACAATGTAGTGTGGCTTTATGCTTGATCCGCTAGGCCCTTGCTTTCAGCTATGTTGACAGACTTCCGAAAGCTGGAGAGACGATATGTGGTTCGGAATTTCGCGTTGGTTGTGGAGGGAAGGGTGCAAATCAGTGTGTCATGGCGGCCAAGCTGGGTGCAAAGGTTGCCATGGTGGCATGCGTATGTAATTTTTTTTAAAGGTTATCTTTGATAGGAGACGTAAGGGTCTTTAAGCTAAATATACTGAGTCGGTTTGTTTGTCAATTCAAATGCGCTGTAATGTAATGTGCATCATGATTCAACATTAAGAGCATTTCTTGTTATGGATCAACGGTGATTGTTTGTTTAAGGTTTATTTTTAAATAATTGATGAATCGACCAAGTTTCATTGATGTGTCACTTGGTTATTTCTCTTGTAGTTGGGGGATGACAGTTTTGGTGAGATGTACTTGAAAAACTTCTCCGACTGCGCAGTTGATGCAAGTTAGTATCTTTCTGATCTTTTACTTTAAACATTCAGATGCTGAAAAGGCGCTGTGGTGGCACTCGCTAGATCATATTCTTTAGTTCTTATTTTTCACAAAAACTTTGGATTTCAGGCATATTGGAATGAAATTGGTCAACGCATGTAATCCCAGTCTATGTGTAAGTTGCAAATTTTGGCGACATCGCTTTGTGGATTGTTTTGTTCCTGAAATGGATTCTTCGTCAAGCTTTTTCACTAGTCTAGCTGCCGTCAAGGCTTACCCAGTCGCGTTTATGTAGTATCCACTTCAGCATTCGTCCCACTTGCTCTGTTTAGTTTCTGCTTTTCTAGTTGCTTGCATCGTATATTCTGTAACATGGCAATCGAATAGTGTTGCGATGTTTCTGTGAATGCGATTGGCAGTTGTCTTACGAAGGTCTGAGCAGAAGGGATGATAGTCTTTTGTTGCTTCGCATGTGCATTAGTTATAACGTATGCTTTGTTCATGTGCTGTAATTATTTTACTTAGCGTTGAAAATAAATTTTATGCAGCTGTGCGGATCGATTGCCGTGCGACGCTAGCTCTTATGATCTCCAGTGTGTGGACATATTCGCCTTTTTTTTAAGATTGCAGCTTGGGCTTCCTGGTTTATGTTTGCACAATTTCTTATGGCATTATAAACTTTGCGGGACCTAAAAAGCTGTGCTTTGATTATAAATTGTTGGCAGTCCTTAAAACAGCCTTTTTATGAAGAACCTAGATGGTGTTTGTTGTCTGAAGAGCCTTGTGCGTTTTGCGGGACTTTTGCGCTTTTATACTTACCATGAAGGCTAAGTTTTATTATTTTGTACTATGAATATTAGTCTTTTCGATGAATCCGTTGCTTATTTTTAAGGGCATGTAAGAGTAGTTGAAGGGAAGAGTACTGGAGTTGCTCCCATTGCTGTAAATGCTGAAGGTATATTTCGCCATTCGTTCTTAGTGTTCATGCGTGTTGGATATTTAAGATTATCTAGTCCTATCTAGCAAAGTCTAAACAATTGTAAGCGTTTATGGAGTTTGCCAGCGATTTTTGTTTTCTTTTCTTGAAACTCAGTTTAATTCGAATTTTACAGAAGCTTGTTTGGAATTCTCGTTTATACCCAGTTTGTTACTCCTAATAGCTCGACTAAGCTTAGAAATTTATTTGAACTTATTAGCTGCTCGAGTGAATTGAAACTCCGGCACTTGCTTTGTGAGAGATTTTTTGTTCTGTCTGCATGACGTTGTAGTATGTAGTTCTTATTCTGTCAAAGGAGAGAACTCAATCATCATCGTAAAGGGTGCCAATGATTGCCTGTCAGCTTGTGATCTCAGAAGTGCGGAAGACTCAATCTGTCATGCTGGAGTGGTGCTATGTCAACTCGAAATCACTCCTGATGTCTCCCTTGCTGCTCTAAAGATGGCGCGTGAAAGTAACGGTGCGTGATAGTGGGGTTTTGGTCGAGTTAACAAATGTAAATGTTATAAAAGCAAATCATGCTGAAGCCTACCCGCTTCTAGCCAAAACATTAAAGCCTTTTGTTAAAATATATAGCGCTATATTTCAATGGTTCGTGTAGAGGTTTTAATCTCCTTGATTAATCACGCATGTTTGTTTGCTAGGAGCCATGGATCTTTCATTTTGGCTCGTTTATGTTGTTTCAGGGTTTGCGTAGGTGATAGGTAAAAGTGCGCAATGGTTAAGTCTTTCAAGGAAAACTTAGAGTTTTTAAAGTCTTCAAATACTTAGGCAAACCGATGCTGTTTCGAATCTTGGGACTAATAAATATTTAATGCATGATTGCTTTAAGACTTTCCTTTGGAGGTAAAAGCGTTTTCGGTTGTTATGAGCCTCGTAGTTTTAGCTTCAACACGCCTCCATGCCCACCCCGCCGTGCTATCTGCGCTACTTAAAGCGCCATCACGGATTATTTTTCGAAGAACTCATTGCACTCAAGAACGTGTACTTTCGAATAGGTTGCATCTTTTACAACCTACTAGTCGTAGTATGGAGCACGTTTTATGCAATCATTATGTTGTGAAGCAAGTTTTTTTTTTCAAGTGGTGCTTTCTGGCTATCAAAGGCGATAAAGCTATTTTATTCCATTCCTTGTTATTATGTGCTGATTGCTATCTTCATGACATTTTGCTTGCTTAGAATGTTACGTGTACAGGCCGTTGATTGGAGCATTAGAATGTATCCGTTTGGTTTTTCCTTTTTTTTTTCTTTTTCAGTAAAAACTATTTTCAATCCAGCTCCAGCTATAACTGACCTATCCCCGGCGTTTCTGCGGCATTCGAACATTCTCTGTTGTAATGAGACGGAGGTGATTTGGGTAGCATATGATTATGGTCATGTGCATGGTTATTTTTTCGGCTGCCTCTATGTGAAATATCCTGCCATTCCAATGAGTTTCGTTCGGCGGATATTTTCAAGATGTATTGCGTTATGTATTGCAAATCATTTTTGTTTCAGCTACGTCTTTTTACTTTCCTTAAAATTCCTTTGCCGTTAATGGGTTTGGGTTTTATGGTGTTCATTAGTTGTTGGTCCATGTTTTTACTAGGCTGAAATTCTAAGCGGATGCGTTGTGGCTGACGAAAAGGGTTGTTTGGCCGCTGTGCGAGCCCTGTTAGGCAAAGGCCCTGAGTGGGTTGTGCTGACTATGGGTGCGAAGGGAGCGATGTTTGGACAGTCGGGAACGGACCTCATCCAGCACGTCACTCCTGCAAGCGATCCTCGTGACCCAGTTGTGGACTCAACGGTATGTGACTTTCCATGCTTTTCGAAAGCAACGATATGCCTCACCTTTCCGCATTATTCTATGCAAATGATTTCGTCTAGCCGCAGACATTCGGTCGGAGGGTTTTGGCGTGTCATGCTGGCTTTTTGGGCTCATTCTCTGTTTCTATGTTGATCTTAGCAAGTATACGTATTATCGTGGCTTCCTTGACAGATGAGATCATGTTGAACAAAAAACTTCCTAAATGGCGTAAAGTTGTAACATTGTAATTTATATTAAATTTTGTATGATTTATGATTCCTCCAATATCTTTGCTTACTTTTTGATCAACTCGAGCAATTATACCACTATATATAGAAAGTGTTTGTATTAGTACTTTCACCTGCCTGCTGCGTGAATTCTACCTGCCCGTCCGTGTAGAATCATAGGTTGGTTCCTTTTATGCCGGACTGGGACTATGAAATACTATTATATATATATATATATATATAAACAGCGGTCAAATTTTGAACAACTCTTTCTCAACTCCCCGAAGCCTTATCTATGTAGAGTCTTTGTTGACAAGTTATGAGCCTGCTGGAACTGACAAGCGATCAAGCTGTCGCGTGACTTGTGGCCTTCAGTGCGTTGGTGTAGGTGCTGGGTTGTCATGCCAACATAATTAACGTTTAAACTTATAAGACCAAGCACTGTTTGTTCACGTGATCAGGCTTTCAGGAGTTCTTTTGGACTCTAACTAAGTTCTAGAATAAAATAAATAATATTAATTGTTAATTGTCTATGCGGCGAACTAGAATTTGATAATCCGTCGATGGTGACGATGAAGCCTGTTGAGCAGTTGCTTCTGCCTTTTGTGTTGCCATTCGAGCACGTTATAATGTACAACACACCAGGTGAACACCGAGTGCTTGTACCACTGCTCCGACGAGATGCATGGCGCCTCAATCTGGAGTCGGTTGACTCTGCCCAGAACGGGTGCTTCATCCTTAAATATCGCTCATTTTAATTTTATTGCAGACTGTGGCGATAAATTTGTTGAATCATCGGGATAATCGGAAAGGGAGCATAACGAGTTGTCCGTGTTGAGTTGAAGTGTTTACGGACAGTGTGTGTGTGTGTGTGTGTGTGTGTGTGTGTGTGTGTGTGTGTGTGTGTGTGTGTGTGTGTGTGTGTGTGTGTGTGTCTGTGTCTGTGTGTGTGTGTGTGTGTGTGTGTGTGTGTGTGTCTGGGGGTGTGTGTGTGTGTGTGTGTGTGTGTATGTGTGTGTGTGTGTGTGTGTGTGTGTGTGTGTGTGTGTGTGTTGGTGTGTTTTTAAGCGTCAGGACATTTTATTGAATAGGCTGCTAATGCGTACGAGGTTTTGCGGTATTAGTCCTAAATCTTAGTGAGATGGTTGCCTAAAACGAATTTAAGTGGTGTGTGTGTGGTCGACTGCAGTCGCCAGCATTCTTAATTTTAAAAAAATTTTCCTCTTCCATTGAGAGACTATTGTGTCGCTCCAGCCATGGACCGTCTCGATGTATTCGCGAGAACTGCTTGTTCAGCGGAGTGAATGAATGATTGAATGAATGCTTATCCTTATGAATAAATATATTCATAGCTTAATTGTCATTTAACAAGTAAATCATAAATCTTATTACACTGATCACATTCTTGGTTGTAAATTCGTAAGAAACTATTTAGAAAGTAGTTCTATCAATAACCGTATGGAATGATTCATGCCTTGTTTAGCAGCATTATGGTACTTTTAACTTGTATCAATACTTGTTTGATCGCCCTATATAAAGTTATTTATTGTTGTATCTGTGTGTATGTGTATGTGTGTAGTAAACTGGTTGACCACCGGCTAAAGTGTGGATGCGGGGTTAGATGCGACCGTGTGAGTGTCCCATTTGTCAGACCGTATTATTATTTGAAAGTTGATATTTGAAATTATCATGTATTTAGCTCATTCCTTTTTTGCAACTCTCTTACAAAAATCCGTGTTTTGTGGCATCGCGGACAAAGTATCTAATGTATTCTCTGTTTATGCGTTTCCTGGTGTCTTTTGTTTATTTGCATGATAACTTTGAATTGCGAAACAGGTCAACATATATTTGTTTGTTGCTGCGCTTTAAATTTTTCTTTTTTTTTCTGTGGCTTGTATACGTAAGTATAGTCGTATGAAGATCTGTTGGAGTTAGTAAGAATCATGGTGTTTCTTTTCAGGGAGCGGGTGATTGCTTTGTGGGAAGCTTGGCTTACTTCATAGCCATTCGTCCGGACTTGCCAATGGAGGAGGTTGTGCGGCGCGCTGTAAATATTGCTTCCATGTCTGTAAGGAAGGCTGGCACGCAAACCAGTTACGCAACTAGAAGTGTTCTACCATCTGACCTAATTTCGTAACCCCTCCCTGTTTAATTAGAACGGAGATGAATCAGATATCGATTGATTAGTTTTGTTAATTTTCTGAATGTGTTTTCGTTTCCCCGAATGCTTAGGATATTTTGGTAGCTGATTAAATAGAACTGATAATGAAGCTAGTTTAAGTCGCTGCATTGTATTTTTTTTTTTTAATTTTAATCTTAATCTTCTTTGACGTTTGCCTGTAAGGGTCACGCACTATTTGTATAATAATGATAAGAGCTAGCAGGATTCTGTCTCGCATGATCTTTTACATTGTCATTGGAGGAATTAAGATAGTCCGGTGACATCCACGTTTTTTGGAAAGCGTATGCTGAAATTTGATGACACGAGTCAATGGTTTTGCTTCGAATTCTTGTCTTCCTACGAGTTTTGTTTGCCCGTAACCGTTTCAAATTAGGCTTCAATTCTTTTTTTTTTTAGTTATTGCGTGTTGTAGCTAATCTTGGATTTTGTGCTGTTCGAGCAACATTATGTGTTCAAGTCTCGTATTATACTGTTACTGATCTAATTATATTTTATTTCTTAGGTTTTGTATGTTGGTGTGTTTTTAAGCGTCAGGACATTTTATTGAATAGGCTGCTAATGCGTACGAGGTTTTGCGGTATTAGTCCTAAATCTTAGTGAGATGGTTGCCTAAAACGAATTTAAGGGCGCGACGGGTTGTTATTGCAGTAGCCAGCTTTAGCGAAGATTTGTTTCATGATCTTTCCGCGCATTGGCCAAATTACGGTATTTTGTGCGTTTGCAATCAGTTATGTGATGGTTTTTCGTTTGCTTCGTTCAGGGTCGAGTGTTTTGCTGATCAATCTGATTAATCTGATATTTGTTATATATTTTATATTCTTTATTGTTGCCAGTCGGTCCGTAGTTGTTGTGAACATGTTTGTTTGCGCTAGGTATGTTTTCTCGCGATCTGCTATGAAGAGCAACGAGAGCAAAGCTCTTGTAGGGACTCGTACTGTACTTGTTCCATACAAGAGAACGCACGTCGTAAAATACCACAATTGGATGGGGAGCGAAGAGCTTTTGCAGAAGACTGCTTCATGTCGATTGAGTCTTGAGGAGGAGTACCGCATGCAGCAGAGCTGGTGGCAAGACGAGGATAAGTGCACGTTTATTGTCCTTGATCGAGAACGTCTTGCAAGTGGAGATGAAGTTGCCGCAATGGCTGGTGATGTCAATTTGTTCTTAAATAACTCTGATGACCATGCTGAGGCTGAGCTTGAGGTGATGATTGCTGAGCCGTCTTTGCGGAGAAGAGGTCTTGGAAAGGAGGCTGTGTTATTGATGATGTACTATGGAGCGACCTCGTTGCATATTAAAACTTACGTTGTGAAAATAGGTGTAGAAAACGCGGAAAGCATCAGTTTGTTCACAAAGCTGGGCTTTCAAAGGGCCGGATACAGCGATGTTTTCCAGGAAGAAACTCTATCCTTCTCGTGTCAGACGGATTTGTTTAGAAAAAACGTCCTCATCCCCATTAGCGCTTATATCAAGGAGAACGTGTATACTGAAGGAGAGAATTTATGGCTTTCAAATTTGTAGGCTCTCGTTTTGTTCGAGCTTCAATGATCTGAAAGGGAAAAATCGTTCGTTTGTGTTGTTGTCTTTGGGCATAATTATAAATGTGGCGAGACCAGTTGTTAGTTGCTAGGTTATCACATGGATGTTAGCTTTGCGTTTTGTGAGACACGTGAGCCGCGCTTCGCAATGGTTTGCACTAGCCTTTACTTGGCCTGATTTCCTCATCGATGCTAGTCATAAAGATTGCGTTTGGATATATCCTGCATCAATAAACCGATTTTAAAGTTTGCGCCTTTGTGAAATTGTGCGCATAGTTGCAGCTGTCGTTAGTTTAGCGCGAAATATGATCCCGAAATTGGCGTCTTTCTTATACTGACTAAGATTGGCACGAGAGCGCTTAGGAATTTCAATTCTGTGCTTGAAGTAACATTCTGTCCACTCGTCGAAGTTTTATTTTAGGATCGTTTGACCATCCTAAGTTTGTGTGACTAATAATTGGCGCGCGTCCATACGCTAGAGTGATCTTGGTTGCGTTAGCGGAATATTTTTGTTTAATATGATATGTACCTCCGTTTTGTAGCTCAATTCAGTCAGGTTCGAGGTAGCAATGTTGTTATGAGTGTTTTTTTTTTCGTTTTTTTATTATTGGTTCATTTTTTTATTTTTAATATTGTTTTTTTTATTTTGTTTTATTTTATTATTTTATATTTATTTTATTATTTTTTATTTTTTTTAATAATGATATGTACCTCCGTTTTGTAGCTTAATTCAGTCAGGTTCGAGCTAACAATGTTGTTATGAGTATTTTTTGGTGTTGCTAGACTATAGCATGATATTGAGACTCCTATCTTGAGCCAAGATGTCCGACGAAGACAAAGGCAATGAGCTCGTTTCTGAGGCGGAGAAAAGACTGAAGTCGGCGCAAGGGTTTTTTGGAGGTTTATTTGGGTAAGGTTCTCGTGAAAACTTGTGTTTTTTTCTCTCGATTTTACACTGATTGAATGTGTTCTGCTATTTCAGTAATTTACGTTTTCAACGTGTACTCTGTGTCCTGATTCGTGATTGCGAGTTGCAGTAGGTTTGAACCGTTGATGAAGTAGCTATTGAATCATTACCTGGTGGACATGACTTCTGCCTGTCTGTTTGTTCTGCACGACCAGGATTTTGCATATTCTATTTAACGTTGCCTACCTGCGGATGTTTTCTGAGATAATAGCATGCTTTCTGGAAAGCATTTGACATCTGGAAGTTCTTGTTTCTATGGCTATCGTCTGTTATCGTTGTGCTTGCAGCGGGCAATCGAAAATTGAAGAAGCATGCGACCTGTACGTCCGGGCTGGAAATGCTTACAAAATGGCAAAGAAGTGGAGCGGTAGGTTCGCTTCAGTTGACCTTACAGCCACGTTTGCTCGTGAACGGACCTTTGTTGGGTTCTTTTGCAGTGGCGGGAAATTCTCTTAATAATTTTTTTTATTTCGGAACGAGCCAGGTACTGTTCCTGTTGTAAAAAGTGCCTGATGCCTGTACCAGAAGTTTCTTAAAAATAATTCTTAGAAATTTTCTAACTGGTGATCCGCTTCGTAAACCCTTCTGGTCGTATTATTTTTTCTAGCCGCTGGAAATGCGTTCACGCGAGCTGCCCAAATTCAGTTGAACCAGCTGCAAAGCAAGCACGAAGCAGCAAGTCAGTATGTTGAGGCTGCCAACTGCTATCGCAAATCCGACTTCGATGGTTCGTCTTACAATCTAATAGTTTTTGTTTGATATTGCATATCTTTCAGGTAATGTTTTTAGCGGTGGAGCATAGAGCTAAATGCTATTCTCATAGGTGCGGAGTCAGCTCTGCTAAGACGTGCTTTTCCGTGCCATGTGAGTAAATTGCAGACCCATTGTACCGTTTGCGTCGAATAGTAATTCTCTTTGATTTTTGGTCCCTGTTTAAATTATTGCATGGAAGTTTATCTTTGGTCCATGCATGCACGTTGCGAGGTATCGCTCTCAAGTCCCTTGTAACATTGCTGCAAGGCAGATGTTATTCCGGTTTGGGCAAGAAATGTCCAATCAAGAAGTTCTGTGTTTGCAAACTTCCTCGTTTGGAACTTCAGGCTTGTTTATTGATTTGATTATTGTCTCTATCGTTGTGAATATGGCGAATTATCGAAGTTTGTCTTACAAGAAACCATTTTTTAAAAACTAGTCTTAGGGAGATTCGTCTTGATTTCTCTAGAGGCCATCTCGTGTTTGGAGGCTGCGGTAGAGCAGTACACGGATATGGTATGTTCCGATATTAGGAGCTGAACTTAACTTGCTCTGGTGACGGTGCCGATAGTAATAGCTCAGCTTAAAAGGTACTCATTGTCCATTTGGTTGTCGAGAAGGCCTAGCTAATGCTAGTTTCCCTACATAAGCTTGAACTTCATCTTCTCATTTTGGAACGACTAGAGAGCAGTGGCGTAGTACCGAGATTCTTTTGAGGATCACAGCTGCAATAATTCGGGGGAGTTGTTGCGTTCGCACTCCAGATGATGAGTCGGCTGTGATTTGATTATCGTGTCTATGCTAGTGTTAGCGTTTCTGCAACAATGGCCCTAACATTACTATTGTGCTTTTTACGCTTATCTCATGCAGGGACGCTTCTCAATAGCTGCAAAGCACCATATGACGATTGCTGAAATTTTCGAGTCGAACAAACTCGATGCAGACAAAGTGAGCATTTTGTTGTCTTTTCTTTTGTGCGTGCCTGAATATGCGTCATTGCTGAGAGGGAATGATCTTCCGTTGGGTCGAACTGTGTGTTTTTCGATTTTTGCCTCATCGTAATAGGCCACTCAGTGCTCATTAATATCTTGCTATTTGGTTTGACGTCGTTGCAGGCCTGGTGCGAGTTTCGTTGCTTGTGTAACTAATGGTAGGGTCCTTCCGTATTGCGGCACTGCTATGCGTTCTGCTGAAAGTCTGCTGCAAGATGTTTGGTGTAGGGTTGTGACTGCCATTCGGGAGCCCGCATACATGAATTTACCGAACGGGCTGTGCAATAACAACAACAACAACAACAACAACAACAACAACGGTTTTACGTTCACTAGAAATGCACTTGACAAAGAAATTGAAAATTGCAAGCAAGTCTGAGTGAAAACGAGTATGGTAGATGCACTTGCTGAAGACGATGCTCTTCTATGGCCTCAGGGAAAATCTTGACAAGAATGGCACCAGCATATGTGAGATCGCGTCTGCGTTTCTCTTACTCTCTATATGCGAATACACACTCGCTGAGCTTATAGCAAACGAGGGCTTCATGAATCTAGGTACGCGCACTAGCGATAATTTCATCGCCAGTCCGAAACGTGCTCGTTTTCGACGAGTTATTATGCTTTGAAATATAGGAGAGACGAGCACGTTAATCGTCTGCACTCCTGGCGGTAACCCTTAGCTTTATTTTTTATAGATATTCGCTCTAATGTTATTCAAAATATTTATATTGTCTCCCTCCTAATGTGCCTTTATATTAGCTTTTGCACAAGGCAACGTACGATAGGTCAATTTATTTAGCTTTTTTCACGGTGGATAGCAACTAAAATTAGAGACTGGTGAAATGAGTACGACCCTTTTTTGCCTGGCTCTGTCTCAATCACTCAGCGCTGCTTCGGGAACTCTAAACAATCATCTTTTGAAAGATAAGCTGGACTTAAATGAATAGGCAGTAAGCAGTGTGCTGTCAAAGTGTCATCTCTTTCTGATCTTCTACGGTCCATTGGTGAACGTTTTTACTTGCTGGAGGAATTGAGCTTGTTTACATAAGGTGGTTCTGACCTGGTACAACTGCATCAAGCTGTGTGCTCGATCTTAACTGACAGCAAAGATTGGATCATCTAACAGACGAAGATTTTTTTTTCCAATAGAACTGTTAAAAAGGAGGGGAAAAAATTAAAGCAGAATGCAGCCTTTGCCTATACTGCTTCTTTTGCTGTTGTCGCAATATTGGGTTGTATTGTCACTGGATATTTCTAAGTACTCTGCCTTTCCTCAGGAATTTCAGTCAGAAAGTTACAAAAAACTTTTCCAATATCAAGCAACTTGATATTCACTTGACTTAATAAAGCCCAAATCTGCTCCTATTATCTTAATTTAATCAGAAAGTAAACCAGTGCGTCGGTAAATAATCAGCACTCGTATGTCGTATGCGATCATATGTCAGTAAATAATTAACCCACTGCAATTGAACATAGGTTCGTAATCCAAACTGTTTAAAATCGCCAAATGTGACTCAATTTGCTAAGCTTCGTTTATGAAGAACTCTACCGTACTCCTTTTTTTTTTGTTCGCGTCGGGGTTCGTGATTGATAACTTCTATTATGGTCCTGATCGTGGCAGTTGGATGGTCATGGCGTGCTCCGCAGGAGGGGGGGGGGGTCGGGGTTTGCGACTGGTAGTTTCTGCGCTGCGAATGTTGGTTAGTCTCTGCTGTTTTGGTTTCCTTCTGGGTTTTCCCGTCATGGATGTTGCTGCTTACGTGCTTTGTGCTTTTCTATGTTGTAAGCACAGTTTGCAAACATGCGGCTTCGCATGGAGATCGGACGTTAGTTAATGCATTTTAGTTAATGATTAAGTTTAGTGAATAAGTGATTTATGTCCACAGGCTATTGTACACTACACCAAAGCTGGAGATTATTACAAAGGTGAAGAATCATCGAGGTAAATTTATGCGTTAATGCCCTGCTGATCAGAACTTAGTTCTGCGTATGTGACTGGGATTCGTTAGGTGATGCTAACATTGATCATTGATGCGAACATTGAACCTATTCCGCATTTTGTAGATATTTATGGCGTTAACCACATTTCTTCTGCCGCCGATCTTTAGAAGTTTGTCTTGCGTTGTCAAGGTGAACAATCCGCTAGATAGAACCGACAATAACACTAAGCAAAAGAAGCGCCGTTGAGCAAACTCCTTATGGTGTGAAAGTCGTAAGTGCAGGAGGCGAGCATCAAGCTGATAAAAGCAGAAAAAGCAACAACAAGAATGGAGATGCCGATGCAGCTGAGTGCTTTGGTCGGCCCTATGTAGCTTATTTGTGTCTGTAGCCACGAGTGCAAAGTCCGGGAAAAAAAATCGATATTTAATGGATGCTTTGATTTTATGCAGGGTACGCAGTTGCACAATCGTCACGAATACGCTGCATACAAAATCCTAAATATAGCTCCACATCTTGGCATTGTACCGCTGACTTTGAAGTAGAGGTGTCTTTTTGAAGAGTTGATATTCCACTTCCGCGGATGATGCAATTGGAGTTTGTTCCAAGCGATGGCTGAATTTTAATATTAAGTTGTCTCATTGAGGATCATTCATGTCTTTCATGTGCAGTCGCTTTTCGTGGTTGTGATGACGCTAGGCATGGTCTTTCGTATTGTTAGTTATTATGGCTAGCTTGAAGCGTTTTCTACAACTGGGATGCAAAGTCATCGCTGCGGCTCTTGATTGTTGCACCGAGCTTATTTGACTCGAGCAAATACATAACAGATGAAAAGTTATGGTTGTTTGTGATTTGAGACAGCGCGTCTTGGATTTGGCTTTCCTGTTCAGACCGCGCGCTTTTCTCTTGTGTTGTGTTTTTAAACCAGTTGCTGGTAAATTTGCCAATAGACTGTTTGCGAGATTTTACCGTCTAGTTCTGCTAACAAGGCATTACTGAAAGTTGCAACTTTATCAGCGCAGAAAGAAGATTACGAGACTGCTATCAATTTGTATGAGGAGGTAAGTTGCTTTCGAGATCGCAAGATCGCAAACCACGTGCGATAGCAATTGTGTCTGACAATAGTATCTCACATGTGGCACCTAACTGAAGCGACCTAATTAACTCTTTGTCTGTTTTGCTTTATCTAAAAGCCAAAGTCGTCCTATGTTAAAAAGGCTCTTTAATTGACATTTAAAGCTGAAGTTTGCCGGGCTCACTATCTTCTTTCCAGGTAGCCACCGTATCCTTAGAGAGCTCGTTGTTGAAGTACAGTGCTCGCGAGTATTTGTTCAAGGCCGCCCTATGCCACATGTGCCGCAATATTGAACAAGCTCCTTCTGCAATTGAGAAGTATTGCCAGATGTTCCCGGCTTTCGAGGATTCGCGGGAGCTTAAACTACTACGGGTATGTATGTCTTTATATATACTTTTAGTAAACTTCATCTGCTATGGTGTTCATGTATTTAGGTCTGTATATATGTACGCCTGTCTGTCTGTCTGTATGTATGTATGTGTGTATGTATGTATGTATGTATGTATGTATGTATGTATGTATGTATGTATGTATGTATGTA
>QQSS02045104.1:0-18389 GCA_003687565.2 Craspedacusta sowerbii
GAGCTCCTTCACAAGGAGCTCACCATCGAGGAAAATACAATCAACATCACCAAAGGTTCGTATGATTGTTTATTTCTACGCATTGTGTGAGGGCACCCAGCTCAGCTCATTCGAAACTGCGTCAGGAACCACGGTGAAATGCAAAGCACATGTAATTGCCTACACCCATATAACTGCTTCATTCCTCATCTAGCAAAGTCCTCTAGCATGGAAGTTACACGCACAGTGCACACATGCCCTTATCTTCTCGTCGGGACACCACAGTAAAAACAAAACAGAACAAGTCTCAATAGAGTGAAGTCTAGCATGCAGGCACAGACTAAACACTATACCATCATCTAGATGCTTTTCATCAGTCCAGTCCGTTCTATCTTTAACATTTTTGAAATGGGGGTGCCCATTCGCAAGTCCCGTATCAAATATTGCAACTTTTACTCCTTTCCCTGAAAGCGAGCGAAAATGACTGGCAATTCTTGCCAAAGAACAACAGCCAAAATTGCATAGTCACATCTCAGGACATGGGGGCGAAATTTAGCCGTCAAGTAGAACCACCAGTTATAAACAAAAAGCACTGGCAGATAAAAACCTTGATCCTGCAATTGTCACACATTTGTAAACACATACCAACAGAGCTGATCATGCATTACTTTAGAAACGCACGCAACCCGAGAGAAGAGGTTAAGTGGAAGCTTTCAAACTGATACACCCACGCGCAACATAAAACATGAACAAGAGGTGTTTACCAACACAAAAACACGCGACAGCCAGAAAAGCAACTCAAACGAAGAGAAGAAAAAGACGTGACTTGTAAGTGGTACAACTGCCAAAACTCTGCCACATTTCTGCCTGCCCAATTACCACCAGACTACATTACAAAGCAAGCTATCAATAGGATCTAACCAACCTAAATCGCTAAACAAAATTGAGAAAATATAAGATAATCCATGTCGAATCCTTGCAATCACTAATTTGAAATGAAATAATGGAATTGTGCACACCCCCATAAAGCCTCAAATGCCTCAAGCACACCCACGAATATGCACAAAGCACTCATCGTACACATACTAAGGTTTTCAGCTTTATAATGCAATAATACAAGTGTCAAGATAAAAGCCTTATACAAATACATATACATTTACACAACTTACCATGATACCCAAGTCCCCAAAGAATATTCGCTTGCATAATGTGAGCAATCTAAATAAGCGAGATACAAAAATATAACGCAAACAAGTTCATAAAAATTTTAAACAGGACGTTACAACAGTTGGCCTTAAACCCTCCATGTGGGCAACACATTCACCACGCCCATACCATCATAAACAGCCCAATTTAATTACGTGCAAACCCGGCGCGGAACGCCCCTATTTACCCCGACCCACACCAACAAAAGCCATCTAATTATGTACATACCTGACGTGGAACACCACGGAGAATTTTTCTGGATTTATGAGATGCGGATTCCTCCAAATTCTAAAACCAAAAACTTCAAGCACTGCATAACTGAAAGAGAAGAGGACATCCGGAAAATCGATGGACCAAACAGGAAATTTTTCGTGTAAACCGATGAGCTGCACAAATGCAGACCTCTGCCTTACATCATGAACGGTAGACAAACAAGCTGGAGTATATCCCTTTCTCAGAAGAAAATAATACTAAGGCTCTCTCAATTCTTTATATTTATTCATTTATTTCTTTACTTATTTACTTATTTATTTATTTACTTATTTATTTATTCATTTATTTATTTATTTATTTATTTATTTATTTATTTATTTATTTATGCATTCTACTTCATTATTACTTTTTTTTAAATTTTGCTCTTGCACTCCGCGCTCGCTGACGAGGTTGTAGGAAAGAGGAAGATTCCAAAAGGATAAAAAAAAACAACCATCCGATAACAGCTCGGGAATAAAAACAGAAGTGAAACAGAGGCGGTAGCAAAGGTGCCATGAAAAGGTGAGCCTTGTCCATGACCCTAAATATTTCTTCGACAAATATAGCTTCAATCATCATCTTATCACAACAGCACAACAAACAGGCACAACAACATTTGGTGCTTTGAGTTTTAGGCAAAAACTTCCACCACGGCTATCCCCAATATGCTGTGCAAGCATCCGCACGATCCTGACAACTGATTGCCATGAGCCACGCATGCAGGCATGCATGGCTGCTTCACAACGGATTTAACCGAATTAGAGCATAAAGACCACCAGAAACCTGTTGCGCTAAGTGGTTAGTTAAAAAAAAAAATTGACTGCATAGTTAATAGTTTATGTTCAGAACTGGAAGACGGTACCAACATCGGGTAATAGCGGCGTGGCAGCGGTTCACTAAAGGCTGCAACACCACCGAATAACATGCACATGACACGCACATTAGAAAGATTTTTGTCTTGAAATAGGTACACTCAGATCACACACTCACTCACATTAACCAATAATACATAATACAGAAAATTAACATTAAGAATACAGAAGATTAACACTAACCAAACGAGAAATTACGGAGGGTCTCAGGTTCAATCTACGGCCAGTTGGATGGGAAGATTTGATGAAAATCCCCGGGCTAATGCCTGCCGGTGTCAGAATAGACTGTCCAAGTCGGAGTTTATGCATGCTGCACGGTTAAACAACATGAAATAAAACTGAATGCACTCCATGACTGAGGTCTTTGGACTTCAAATTAATTGGTGTGGTGGCCGTGACAGTTTATAACTGACTGTCTCAATGTTAAAGTTTCATCCCACTCGGAACGTAAAAATGAGCGGTGATAATCTTTGCTTTTCTACTATAATGAAGCTGTTACACCGATGGATAAGGCACCCGACTTCCCAATACTTTTCCGGTATGAATTTTAGCTAAGCTAGGTATTTATTTTAGTTGGGGAGGGTAGTACGGTTAATTTGACCTACGAAAAGAATTAAGAGAAGAGGAATCCTGCTAAAAATATTTTCGGCTACAGTACAAACTAAATTAAAGTGGAAATTATAGAATCACAAAAAAAGATCAGATTTGGAGGAAACAATTCGAAACTTAATTGCCTTAAACATCAGGAAACCAATTTAGCAAGTGAGCCAGACAATATACCTTAAAATTTTAGACTTCGATCAAAGTTTAGTAAGCTATGCAAGGTCTGGATTGTCTTCCAAGAAATCGTAATGTATAAGACAGAAACTTGAGACCCACGTTAATGCATAAACAAAGATCTTGGAACTAACGGCTGTGTCCCTCTGATGAATACGCTTGTACAGGAACAGTTTACGGTTCTACGGTTCTTCTTTTACATATTAAGTCGTCAATGTGGCACTGCTACGGATGGCCTTATTGCAATACTTAAAGAACCTTACCAGCAGTCCGGTAATTGCGTGTACTTCGATGTTGGTTATACCTTATATATTCAGGATCCTTAATAAAGTTCTCCTTCTTCTTAAATTTAGACCAGTACGCTGGATGACGGTAGCAAGTCGGCAATGGGTCTCTGCGATATATCGGCCCTTAATTGCTGAACGAAGTTCCTGATAGGAACATTAATATTAATTTAAGCAGGTCACTACTTAGAAGACATGCGTACTCTAATCTTAGCCAAAAGCTAATATTTTTTCTCTTTAACTGCTGACAATGGTTTCTAATACAATCGAATGCTAAAATCGTCAAGGGGTCTTGCACCTTCTCGGGCAACATCACATTACCTTACATTACATTACATCCACATTTATGCAACTGTGGATTATATTGCACGTATTTATTTACTCGCAATTGTTGACATGTTTTGTGGTGTTCATTTCTTCTTTATACCCTTGGTACCAATACAGAGGGGGGGGGGACTCTTCAATTCCAATTAGAATTGCTATGAAGAGCCCTCCTTCCCGTCTATATTGCATTTATGTACGCTCACGCATGTTTCTTGTTGATGGGAAAATAAATTCTTGAATCTTGAATCTTCTGAAGTTGTACTCAATGATTAACGGCAAGGGTTCAAGATGCAATCAGCGATTAAATACAAAATCAGAACACGCAACTATAGCCTTACTTAGAATGCTACAATTGGAAATACAGCTGTCACGATATATACATTAGCGCAGAGATCAGGCACCACAGCAACAGAAAAATATTCAGCGTAGTCCATCTACCCCAGCGAATTAAACGAGCACAAACATATATTATATTTCACGCTAAAATGTACAAATTAAGTGGAGCTTGAACACCATGCAAGCCTCTATTTCGCGTCGAACAAAGTCACGGTCACCACCCATAAGGTCCATTAAATTAGCTACATCAAAGCTAGCAATCGAAGGCACTGCTTCTTCGAGCAAATAATGACGGAACCAAACCATATGCAATAGGTGATTATTACGCATTAGGCAAAATCAAAGATCTTTCTGCAACTTGCAAGCAGATAGTCAATCTGAATTTAGTAAATAGCCAGCCTCTCAAGAAGGCACAGGAAACAGACGCGAGAGGTGAAGACGAAGATGACCCACTCAACAAGAAATTAATGTGAAAAGAAAATATCAGCTTCCCGGCAACAAACTTAGTAGCTGCGGGAGATACTTAGCGACCTTTGGGGGTGCAAGAGACAACATAATGAAATCTCGTTGATTAGGTCACCTGTTTCCTACTAAAAGATCACGCTCGCACAAGAAAAGGCCATATGGCTTACTAGATGAAACTTTTTCCAATGGAAACTTAAGATGCCACCCAGCGTTCAAGCAGCCATCATTATCTTACATCTAATCCTTAACAACAAGCCTTTTTCCTTTAGAAATGCCGGAAACACAATTTACAATCTATTAGACGTTTACAAGAACCGTAATATGATGTCAGATCTATGATTTCCTCACAATCAAGAGCACACTCTATAATGCCATAGCATCCTGCAACGTTTCAGCCCCATAAAACGTATAAAGAAAATGCCAAATACGTACCAAGTCATGACTAGACCGCTTCAGCTGCCTACAAAAATTCAATAAACAGAGTTAGCTCAAAGTGCTGAACACGCGAGACTATAACTTCTTCTCTCAACTATTCAGCTCTCTAGGATAAAAACAGGACTAGAGTAAAAAAACAGGCTCAAGCCCTTTCCCAACAGCTTCCACACTAGTGACTGTAGCTATTTCTGAAATGGAAAGATGGCAGACAAACAATTGGAGTCAGCAGAAACCATCTCGGGAGAAGGACACTAAATTAACGGCAAAGTACAAAGGCGAAGTACTGCAACGAGCGCAACTCTGATAAGCTGAAATAATTCCTAAGCTGCCTTCTCCCAACACAAAAACGAAGACTGCAACAAAAGTTGGCTCTCGCTTTTTTTATTTCTACTGCCTTTCCAAGCAACAAACGAATAAAAAGCCAATACTCAAAAACCATATTACCGCGGGAGCCATTTGCTGTCAACATTATCCGACTGGAGGTGGTTTGGGTTAACATGTTTCAAAAATCGCGTAACTTTCCGCTGCCGAGAGACAAACTTGACTTTGCTGTGCGATTCAAGCGCCTGAATCATAGCAGCTGTGTCATTTTGAAGCTAAAAAAAAACTTGACACCGTTCATCTAGAAGACAGAGCTTATGCATGTAACTCATACAACTTACACCACACTGCAAGTGAATAAGCAGAATATTAACAGAAAATAAAAACAACTACCAATACAAAAATAACCCATAACCATATCGCAAATACTAATACGAATACTTGTTGAACGTCGTTATCAGCACGTCTATTATCCTTAGCGTCAAATATCCCAAGCAGTTTTTATCAACTACATCTACCATATATGGGATGGATACCTTTTGGACCAGTCCAATTCTTAACAGTTATTCTTTATTTATTCTTCATAACATTTCTTAACAGAAATCTCAAGCCAAAAGTGATGGAAAAACCCAAAGTAAAGAATAATTGAGGAGATTCAGCTAAGTTCGCATCACCTTTCAAGAATCTCAAAAACCGTTTTGGATAGCGATCCTTTCGGGAGTCAAAAAGCGCTTCGTGTTTAAGCCCATGTAAATCGATCTAGTACTGAAGACATTCTCACTTGGTAATCATCTGGGCGGAAAATTAGGTCACTCGGTTTCCTGTGAGGTGGTGTGTATGCGCTCTTTTGTTGAGTTGTGAAACTACAAAAGCCGCGAATTCGAAACAGAAGACCAACGCCTTGAACTATTGAACCGCAGGAGAGAAAATGGAGCGTCCCTTGCACATATGCATAATGCTGAAAAAGTCAACAATTTCAGAAGCAGAAAAAGACGAAAAAGCAATTCAATTGCCTGATAGCTAGGCTTAGGATGCACCGAAGAAAAAGAAAACCAAGAGGGAAGCAAACGATGTTGTTCCTGATCGTGCATTCTACCACCGGTTTTCACAAAAGGGCACAGGGGACAGGATAGGGGTTCCTTGGATGTGCGAAAAAGATCTGACACCTAACAAGAATCGGCTGATTTAAATGCTAGCACTTGTCGCCTAAAGAAATCCCACCAAGGCATACACAGATTGATGGTGACTCATTTGCTAGCATGTAAGGATTCTGCCAGAAAGTTTAAAGAAGCATTTCAGCAGCATGTGGTAGAAGGTTACCCCAGAAATGACACATACGACGTAGAAGAGACTGGACTAAATATGAAGGCTCTGCTAAGAAAAACATTGGTCTCAAAATGGGAGACCACAGTAACAGGTTTTTAAGTCAGCAAGAAATGTGTTACAGTCATGAAGTGTTGCTGTTGTTGTTGTTGTTGTTGTTGTTGTTGTTGTTGTTGTTTTTGTTGTTGTTGTTGTTAATGTTGTTGTTGTTGCTGCTGCATGACTTGTGCGAACACTAGTGGAACACACAATTGCTCATGATTGGCAAACCTAACAAGCCTCCCTGCTTCAAAAATGCAAGGCGCAAAAGAGTGCTTGCACGAACTCTGTTCTATTTCCCAAACGGTATTCTATTCACAACGCCAAGAAACTTCTTGAACGAGATCAAACATCATTCCCATATATGTTGGTTTTTAATATCCCATTATATCATATCGAATATCACATTCTGAATGGATTGCATTCAGTTTTTATAAAATCTTCTACAAGCAGATAAGATAAGCCAGGTCTACACTCCTTTATAAGCAGAAGTTACACAATAGAGCAACTTAAAAACTTAAATATTGAGTAACCAGATTTAAAAGATTATCACGCTAGGCGAGAAACAAAATACTACAAATAAAAATCCCATCTAATGGTGTAACAACACTTACATTTAAAAGCCTTTTGCCTTATATCATAACACAACAAAAATATACCTACTAATATCAAATCATGTTAATTCGAAGATTTATCCCAGGACAAAAATAACTTCACTTGGTTTAGCGATGCTGGTTAACAGGTAAGGAAACTGGGTTATTTGTGTAGGATTTAAATGAATAATATACATGAACATGAGTTGGATTAAATCCCAGTTTTAGACAAGCTGTTTGCAAACATGACCTCGGTTGACTGATCCTATCCAAAGATATCCAATGATAGAATTAAGTCACTTTTCCAGAATCAAAATATGCTCAGCTGTTAATGAAATCATTTGCATCAATGTCGAGGGTTAACCCTCAAGGCACATGCCAAATGAACACAAATTTTAAAGCTCATGATACCCCTCCTTTAAGATCTTCCAGCAGTTAATACACACCCTACTGCTTCTACAAACAATCCTGTAGTTAAAGGAAACAATACTTTGCAATGAGCTTGGCCACAGCCACAGGAGGAAGATGGAATGTCAATGATTAAGCAGTAAATACAAACTAAGATCTCTTGGACTTTTTAGCTTGCAACAAGTACACTATGTTGAATGCTTTAGGGTAAGCAAAAGGAAATTATCATGATTCGGTAAAGGAGATTTTCTTGATTCAGATATGTCAGGCAGTCAGGAATCTCACATATGATATTTCTACATAATTCCTGTAACATCAGCTTTGAAAAAATTCCAAACTGCCTATCGGCATGCATGCACAGACTTAACACAGTGAATGCTCTAACTGCCAGCACCAAACGCATGCAACACATTGTTCTAAATACTAAAAAAAAACACACCTCAACAACTGCAAAATCACTTGGGTAGTCGGATGCCGGATTAACTCTTGGAATTTCACGCCATGATGTAGCTTCAAACTTGTACAATGCATCATTTAGAAATGTTAGTCGCACATTCTTGGAATAGTAGCCTTTGAGCTGGATAATGTACTCTAGAACATAAGTACTAGCAGTTATGCCAATGCAAACTAAATGGTGAACTTGCAGCAAGTACAAACAGCAACAAAAATACAAACGGAAAAAAGAAATATTAACACATTCATTCACAATGCACAACGGACACAAATAGAGCATGACTTGCAACAGCCAGACTTGATGCTTGTCAACAAACCACCAGGGTTCCTGTCAGTACACACATTTTGCAAAGAGATTATGTTTATCTTACCGTTCTGAACAACAGACGTGGTATAATCAAATTCTTCATCTGAGAAATGAAGATGCTTTAAGGACAGGTCGGGCTCCTGAGTGCATAAGGATTGTTTTATCAGCAGCAAGGTAAGGAGAGCGAGCCCCAATAAAACGCGTAGAGACTTACGAACCCCCGCATTGAATATGCGGGACGGATCGAGATTCATGACCAAGTGGGAGCCATAGTTGGCGATTATAAAAAGCTTCGCTATTCAACTATTTTTCTTTTCTTCCTCATAACTTTGCATCAATAAGCTACAGAACTACAGTTTCTTTCAACCATGTCTTTACACAGGGTAACGAGGCCGTGCTCCACAGATAAAGTCTGTCCCCGAGTTCCGGCGGTCCCCGATTTTACAGCAGTTGCCTATTTCATACCGGGGTCTTCTAGCATGTCAAACTTTTTCAAAGCGCAGAATAAAACTTAGTGAAAATTCTAATCAAAATATTTCATTTTCACTTTCATTTTCATTTATTTGTTCATTCGCCACCTCATAACAAAAACAAGCAACAGAAAATTACAGGAACGTGTCAAAAGTCCGTACAAAAATAAGAAAATGTTGAACCAGTTCAGATGTTCCAAACAAACGGCATGGTTCTCCGAGAAGGCCTTAGGCCTTTTCATGGAGCACCATTGGGGTTCGCAGTCTGTTAAGACGATGCTAAAGGTCGGTTGCAAAGTTTAGTGGCTTAGAAATAAGGGAACCTACAGCTGCTCTTTGATGTTTAAAATTTGAAATGGAGTACAGTTTAATTCAAGAAAAAGAAAAGAAAAAAAAATCCTGTTACCGAAGTGAAGGACTTGTTGGTTGCTATAATAGAAGAATGCTTGATTTTTGGGAGTTGTTTATGGCTGCAATTCGCCCATTCCCTTGGAGGCCTGCTCAAGGTCACAATAAAAACATAATAACATAAAACGCATGCTTGCAGGTCTGGTGGGTAGTGAATAATTAATACATGCCTTGCAAATCTGACATGCTTTAATACACTTTGTTTTAGTTGCCAGTTGTCTCATTCTCGGCCTGAAACTCGCGAGCATGAATAGATGTCTAATTTAAAGTGAAGCTTAAGTGAACAATGTACGAATTAGCGTCCACTCCAGCGATTAGCTTAACGCGTAAGCTTAATTTATATGCTTCAAAGAACTCATACTATGTCAATTGTTGAAAGCAGACCTAAAATTTCATTCCCATGACCTGAAAATTATATATAAATAGCATCACCTTAGAAATATTGACACTAAAACAATTGCCAAGATACAAATTGAATGAGAAGATTATTGAATAGCTTCACGAAATTCTATCTTATGCTTGGTTCAAAGGACTCAATTCTCGTGCATAAAACTTAATCAAATTTAATAAAAGCAAACTCAGACTAGGTTATATAGCTGATGTTACACTTGATTCTGGCGCACTAAAAGGATTCAACCGTTGAAATTCTGATAGGTCGGACTCAATATAATTATTTTAGTGCAACAACAACAACAACAAAAACAAAATTTTTATTATCTTAATAAATGTTGTACAAAAGTACACTCGAATACTAATCTCTCACATTCAGTTAAAAATTTTTAATCATGTTCTGAGTTCTTAATCAGTAAGGCTCAGATGAAGAATAGGATTCGATCTATATTGAAGCATTCAAGCACTACCGAAAGCATTAGAGCGAGAACTTGGATTTTCAGCAAGAATGTGACACAGAACTGACTCGCACATTTATTTTGAGAAAGGAGTAGAAACATTCGCAGGCTTAAGCAGAATGGATGCTGAGACTAAACTACCGGTAGTAGTCTTGGGCTGTTTTTAGAAGATAGATGAAACGCTTGTTGTAGAATGTTTGTTTTTCACCAGCCATCACCTTTGATCTTACCATATTTACAAACTCTTTACAAACTACAAAGCCGTTTATATACGATAAAGAAACTAAACAAATAACCCACACACATGCGAAATATGTGCACTTTTAGATAATGGCTTAGCAATAAAAACATACACACAAAGTAAACATACAAAACCGACTAATGATGCAAACAGAAAGTAACGGGTTAAACTACTTTCATTAGGAAGTCTGTAGTTCTTATCTTTGAACTCTGCTTTTACATATTTTAAACCCAAATCTATACCATTTTGCTACATTATTCAATAACGGGTTATACAAAGAATTGATCGTAAAAAGTAATAAGTGGGACAACGCACATAACCCGCACATACTTAAACAACAAACTGGATAAAGAAAGTCATCGTAAACTGTAAAAAGCTTTGCACAACTATAAGGGATAAGTACCACGTGAGGCACGACGGTTGACACAAACACACCCATACCAAAAGTACAAGAATAGCGACATAGCTAGGTGGAGAAAAAACAGCGTAGATAAATAAAGTTAGTAAATAAGGATGTTTAACGTAGGTGTTAAGGTTTTTCCCTGTTGATGTGTATGTCCGCCCCTAACTTCCTCTTGCAGTCAGTCGGTACTTGATCTAAAATGGAAAAACGCAGTTCCGAGCATACATTTCTGCAATCACTTCCATGGAAATGCTTCCAAGGCCTTGTCCTTGCCTAAATGCTCTTCGACCCGTGTAGAAAAGTGTCTGGAGGTTCCTCCAAAATAACTTGCACTACAGCCCGTACAAATAAATTCATAGGTAACACCGGATCTAAAGCATTTCAGCAAGGCGGAAAAGTTAATATTAAAATATTAACAGCCTTGCAACGCAAACTTACCATACGACGATCTTTTTTAAAAATTAAGGAGAGACTTGAAACCCAAATTAGGAAGCTAAAACTATCTGCTAAAAAACGCATCACTTGTATTCCTTTCTTTGTTGTGAGCGACGGACTTCTTATGAAGGAAAGACTTAACACATCTAATAATCAAGAATTCTGGGAACTGGTTTCTGATTAGAATATCAGTGACCTTATAAACATCAGTGTGAAGTCCGAGCCATGAATGGTTAATTTTATATATGCGGTCAATTAGGGTATTGATTAAACCAAGCTGAATGTGAATGTACAATAGCTATTCAAATTTAACATAAGCCCCGAAAGTCTTTTCTTACGAAAAACAGTTGTAAAGAAGTTCTTGCCATTTAAATGGTCGACTAAGACATCCAAAAACGGAAGTTTTTCAGCCACCTCATGTTCCACCGTGTATTGAATGTTTGGATGTCTTGTGTCCGAAAATGAAGTAACGTCACACGTCGTGTTGAACAGAAAAATATGTCGTCAAGTTATCGACGATTATATATAAGCATTGGAACACTCCTGCTAATTAAGCAAACACGCTGGACAAAATAAAGTGTTGTTGTTGGTGGTGGTGAAGAGCCAGGAGTTTCTCCGGATGATCGTCGGTGACAGCAAATGAGATCAGTCGTCGGATGTAGGTTGAGCCTCTCAAGGAGCTAAAGAGATAACGACACGTGCCCACAAAGGGAGGCTCGGACGACTGGTCGATGCTCCAACGATCTGCAAACTGACATCGCATTGTCCCCTGTTACCAGGAGACACTCTTCTTGAAGACCTTCCCAGTGGACGACGAAGTCGTACTGTGCTGGTCGGGTCTAACATACCCTGCTTGCCCACTGACCGCCAAGTGGAGGCTCTTCTAGTTGGCCGGCATAGGTAAGTGTTCATGGGAGCGCTCTCGGTGCACGAAGATTATACTTCCAGGGATTATACTTCTTTGAGTCTGGTTACGTACACGACTTCCTTGAAATTATTGATCCAGCAATAGAGACGTATATCAATGATGCAGAGTGGAAATGTATAAGGGATCCAAAAAGATCGGCTTAATCTAAATACAGCAGGACGAGTGTAGAAAAATCGTGGGGCCATACATGGCTATGGCGCGAAGTGGATCCACTGATAAAGCACTCGCCGCTAGAGCGCAAGCAAGGTGGTTGCTAGGAGATGATTTATTACTGCAGAGCTTCAGTTCTATTCCGAAAACAATTTTGCGTCGTAAGGCACGGGTTTCAACTGTCTAAGCACATCTGCATTCGGGAAGCTGATGAACATGTAGCCCACTTCAGTAGCAGCGTCATTCAGTAGGGGCAGATTAACGTTAAAATGAATGGATCAACAAGAACTTACATGGTTTCAGGTCACATACCTTTTGCCAAGCTCAAGTGATAAGGATACGGTTCAAAGTACACAAAGTGAATGGCAACTTCGTAGACTTCATTTTTTTATTTTGAAAAAATGCCGTCAGATTGCTCACTCTTCCATAAGAGCACTTCCACGTTTGATCGCACCAACGAAAGAAAAGAATGCAAGCTGACGAATGCGCAACTGAACGATCCCATCTTCCAATCATATATGAACATAGCACCAAAGGCTGCTATCCCCGGTTAAGTCATTTTCATCTTAGCGTAGAGCGACCTCCGCATGCTCCAGTAGCACAGTCGGTTAGAGCGTCGTACTTATAAGTCAGTACTGACTAAGAAATGCGAAGGTCGGGAGTTCGAGCCTCCCCTGGAGCAAGTCTTTTTTTTAACGCTTTCAAATTAATGAAAGTTGACATGACGTGATCAGACTGTGAAAAACTGCGTTTGAGGATACAGCAACATGGACTATATGACACAACCATGCCGATTCATTAATTTGAAAGTTCTCAAGTTCAGAGGATTTGTGTCAGACTGCGAAAAACTGCGTTTGCGGACACAGCAAAATATTCCATCTTGAATATATGACACCCCTGCCGAATATATGAATAAAGGAATAAGGGAATAAAGGAATAAGGGAATAAAGGAATAAAGGAATAAAGGAATAAAGGAAGGCACTTTCTTCGGCACTTGAAAATTTACCTTTACTTTGATATGCGGTCAAACTTGATAACGTACTATTGCAAGTGCGTTTAGCCACCACAAAGGTAGACCAACACTCTCTGAAAAAAAATCATATGGACACGAATTACGGCGCCAGTTGAATTTTTTTTTTTTTTTTTTTTACTGATGTTTGAGAGAACCTAACACGAAGGGCCAAAGTATCGCGTATGGTGTATTTTGTAAAAAGCTAATGCAATCGAGACAGGAATTTAACAGACCCCAAGGCTTTGAATAGCAAAATGTCGCAATAGTTGATGCCGCACCAAGCAGTTCAATCGACAAGATCCCTTTGATAAGTTGCAACGTGTAGTAAGTTTTTGTTGTGAACGCACGCAGGCCCATCTATTTACAGCAATCCTCCTGCAAGCTCAGTCAATTCCTTGTGGGGGGCTTTCTTAACAGTTTGTCACTATTCTCGGATAAAATTACAGCTATGGAGTGCGGCATGGCTAGTTGCATCGCTAGATATTGTTCGTCATACTTCGTGGTATGCATTGGCATAGGCACAGAAACAGACAGACTGACTGATTGACAGACAGACAGACAGACAGACAGACAGACAGACAGACAGACAGACAGACAACCGACCAACACACACACACATACATATGCACTCAAACACAGATACGCACATACACATACACATACGCAAGCTTGCACGCCTTAACACACACACAAACAAGAAACCAAAGCACTCGCGCACACTCTTCTAGAGGCACACCCACACCCACACACCCACACACCCACCCACACACACACACACACACACACACACACACACACACACACAAACAAAGACAAGAAAAGAATGCATACGCGCACACTTTTCAAGATGAATCCATTCAAGATTTGTCATGCTTTAAATTGGATCAATGCATTTACGATTAATCAAGTGTGCCTCGCTAGCGCAGTAGGTAGCGCGTCAGTCTCATAATCTGAAGGTCGTGAGTTCGATCCTCACGCGGGGCATGTCTTTCTTGCTGCAAGTGTTTCCACAGGCGAGAAGCAGAACAAGTTGTGTTGTAATTTTTTAGCAGAGGGCACACTATTTCAATTTAGACATTTTTCCATAAAGTACAGAGCTTTAACTTAATAAGGTGTGATTATATGTATATATGTATACATTATATTATATATATACAGCTGAGTGCATCATCGTTTTCTGTGGAGAGAGATGAATCAACCGCGGCATACTGATGAGTATCAGTTTAATTAATAGTATCGTTTGGCGGAGTAAATTCCTGCCAATTTCAAGCGCAGTTTGTAAGTTGGTACTACGCACAACTGAAATTTAAAGGAAAAATGCCGAGAGCTGCAGAAACCGTTTTGGAATCCATGTATATGGACGACAGCATGGACTCTACTAGGATCGAAGAAGAGGGAATACAGCCTTATCACATGAGGCTTTCATTTCAGAGGGGATGCATCGAAGATGGCGGTCTGTGGAGATGGTGCGAGACATTATGAATCGAGACATTACACTTACAGGAATGAAATCAATCATGGACAACCTGCAAAAATGTATGAAACTCACGATACAACGGTTACAAGAGAGAAGAGCTTGAGGAACTTTTTATTTGACTTTAAACGTAATACCCTTTTTGACGAGTTGCCTTGAAGAAAATACAGATAATATAGTAGAAAATAGAAAATAGTACACTGACCCCGGCTAGGTAAGATGTATGAATTGCCTAAAATTCATAAGCTGGAGCCTGATAATACAACTACTTCCCCCGATAAGACCCATAGTTCTTTCCATAGAAATATTTAACGACAATCTAGCCAAGCTCGTAAGTGAAATCTTAACACCGCTAAGTGACATGACACAGGATTCGTTTTCATTTGTTTTTGCAGGTCATTACGACAAGAAAATGGCTTGACGAGGTTAATACTTTCTATTCTAGAGTTTACAAACGCTAAGTCGATGGTATTTTCTGTGTTTTTGAGAACGAAAACGGCGCTTACATCTTTTATACTACTTTGAAGAAGAGGCATCGTAATCTCAAGTTCACTTGTCAGCGCGATACTGAGCGTCAATTGCGGTCTCAGACGTACTCCTTACAACCGTGGTCCCAGTGCTAACACACAACTGCGTACACTGTTGCATTTCCTCGTAATGCACGATTTATCGACAGAAAGTGCTGGGCATTAACTATATTGCCTTTGCTTCATCGGTGACCCAAATGCTGTCAGTCGTTGATAGTTCGTTAGTCCTCAATGCCAAATGTGACCAGACTTAGCAGCGGCTAATGTCCATGTATATTCCTCTGTCAAAACGTTTCCACAAGATGCAGCAAGTACCTCTCAACCCTCTAGAATGCCGATGCAGAGTGATTGGAAAATGAAACAAAAACACATGAAGGACAAAACCATTGCCGCGACCCGGGATTGAACCAGGGACCTTCAGATCTTCAGTCTGACGCTCTCCCAACTGAGCTATCGCGGCTTCGAAACGGATTATGCATTTTTTGTAATCTTTATTTTAGTTGGTACAGTTGTACTATGGTAATGGTTAATCTGCATGGCTTGAAGGATCCGAAAGTCCGCTGTCCAAATGCGTCCGAAATAATTGCTCTAACGTCATTGACACTGGCGCGGTCCAATCTTGCCCCCTCGGCAGTAGAAATAAAATTTGCGCATGTGCAGTGGAGTCTAATAACACTGGTCTCCATAAAAACTGGATCGGGCACGTGTAGTGAAGCTCTCGGCGCCCTATTGGTTGGAATCGTTTTTTTTTTTCAGAGTTGCCTGCTATTGCGTGCCAAAGATTGCTGAAGATCTGAAAGAATCCTAAGTTTGACCGTACTATAGTGCTTATGTGGTGCGGTTTGGCTGGCGGGGAAGCGGAGAGAAGCCCGTTTTTAGAAGTAGCATCCACATTTGGCCGAATATGACCACTTGATATTCCTGTGGCATGTGGCCAAATGTTGATTGAAATTCTTTGTATTGATGCAGCTCTGAATTGCTGCAGGTAAGATATCTTTTCTCATCTGGCTGTTTTTTACTACTCAGACACTCTGCTTAGATGGCTTCCCTAGTCGTTAACATAAGACTGGAGCTTGTGAGTAAACAAGACCTAAAAATAAACATCCGTCAAACATAATTGATTCCTTCAGAATGACAAGCCATACCGTCGGTAAACTCAACAAGGGTGTTTTGGTCATTAATTTCCTTAGGTTTTTACCTGCGATATGCTTAGTATGCTTTTCCAATACGATCTATCTTAGCATATATTGTAGCAATCTACTTATCAATGCCAAGACGTGCTTTTCTAAAGTTAATTTGACATAACATCCGGAAGTTTTTAAGAAAGTCCTGCTCAGTCCATATCCAAGCTTTTGCATGTGGAAGTTTTTTCGCTACGGATAAGATTTTTTTTTTCATTTGACTATGTCTTGTATGACAGTAAAGTAAAATTGCAGATTCGAGCTCTGATTGGTACGCGGTAGGATTTCTTCACCACTTACCATGACGATTCTCAAAGAAATAGCAGAGTGTCCTGCTCATCAAGACTTGATCTACATTGCTTTCCAAGTAAGCTTACTATAAAGTTTTTGGAACAACTTCACTTTTGCTAGTTATGTTATCAATGCTTGCAGAAAATGCAGCTTTTGCAGTGACCACATGTTCAGTTGGAGCCTTGTGTCCCACCTATTTCTGAACAAAAAGAATTGTAAATATTTGCTTGGAATAGAAATGAAAATAATCTGGTACCTCATATTTATGGCTGGACTAGCGCATTACCTTCAATTTAAAATAAAGATACTTAAGTATCGTAAAAATACTTTATTAGACACAATCAAATTTTGCACAAAAATGTGAGATTTGCCACTTACAGATTACCTAGTTATAGGTAATTTGCTAGAGGTCCTTCTCGATACAACCGAGAACTTTCGAGACGAGAAGGGTCCCGTCTCGAAACAAACGAGAAGTTCGAGACGAGACGGAGGTCCGTCTCGAGACAAACGAGAAGTTTCGAGACTAGATGGAGGTCCGTCTCGAAAGAAACGAGAAGTTTCGATCGGTCTCGTTTCAAATTTCTCGAAATTTCTCGTGTTAAACGAGAATGAGTTTGAGACGCAGACCTTTAGCTTCGTTAGGTTTGGCATGCACATGCATCCTCTGTTTTGGCGAAGTGGTGCCCGTTGGAATTACTAAACTGACACATTCTAGAACCGTATTGCGGTGTATTGTAACTGCTATACCACATTAGCAGGACATAGGCAGGCCTTGGAGAAGCTGAAGAGAAATTTGGATCATTGCAGAATGATAATTACATGGGGTTATTGGATTGGTTACTTGTGTCTGAATTTGATCCATATTTGACCAGTCGTATTTCTAAATATTGCGGTGCTGGGAAAGACCCTGTATCGTACCTAATGAGTGATAAAGTTCACACAACTATCGTGGATGAAATACGCTCTGCTGGATATACCAGCCAGTCAGTTGTTTATATGTGCCGCACGTAGATCAGTGTAGGTTTCTTTGGTTTGGGGACGCTAGAAAAAAGAAAACTGGAATAACTGTTAGACTATATGTTCTCAACGCTACTTCTACACCTACTCTGTCTCCCTTACATTTTTCGCCTTTATATACAACTTTACCATACCATACCTACTCCAAATTGTAATTATGCATTAATGATCCTAAGATAAACTACGTACTTGGCAGGTAGTTTCCTGACAGCTTATAAAGGTGTTAGGATCCTCTTATCATATTAAGATGTGTATCACCAGTGGATGGGAAGCCATGTAAGCAGTTTGTTACGTTTCTAGCATTAGAAAGCTAGATATGAGAACAAATGTCTCTGAAAGTACTTCATTATTTGCATGAGGATTGCAAGATAGATTTTTAGTGTGTCGTGGGCAATTCCTATGATAACGCTGCTAACTTGTCTGGCCGTTATGAAGGGATGCAACAGAAAATTTTTTGAGGTCTCCATTGTCAATGGCTCCACCAAACTTAGAGCAGGAAATAAGATGGGTTATCAGATTACGGGTGAACGGCTGTACCATGGCCATGTTACGTGATGAGCACACGAGTTGTATATATGCTGGAGATCTTTTGAATAATGGTTACATATAAGATGGACCCCACTATATATA
>QQSS02045215.1:0-18388 GCA_003687565.2 Craspedacusta sowerbii
GCTTGTAAAAAGGTCTTTGTGGATCTTAATCTGTTTCAAGATCTCAATGTAAAAAGGTGGGCATCCTTGAGCTTCTGGAAGAGCCAGACTTGGTTCATCATTTCTTGGAAGGTGTGCCCATTGTTTAGGATTTGCAGCTTTTAAGCTATTGCCAATCCAATACCTAGCAATGGGGGTCCATGGATGATGGTTACTAGGTAATAGTATGGTGGATGTCTGCTTCATAGCCAAAACGTAGGCCTGCTTCTGAGGATCGATCAGTCCTAAACCACCTTTATCTGTGTTCTTAAGAATGTGCTGTGATTTAACCATTGGGTTAGGCTCCGTTTGCCATAGGAAATTAGAAATAGTCTGTATAATAGATTTATAGGTGTTAGGGGGCATGGTTAGTACTTGAGCAATATGCCATAGCTTAGATGAGGCAAGGGTATTGACAAGCAAAACCTTGCCCTTTTATAGACAATGTTCTTTGCCTCCATATTTGGAGCGTTAGCAAATTTCTGTGTTACTTTGTCATAATTGTATTGGATTGTGGTGGTATAATCAGGGAAAAAGGTTACTCCTAGAACTTGCATGCCTGTGCTATTTTTCCATGTGATGTTTTGTAAAATCTGCTGATCTGTGTTGATGCCAAATATTATTCCTTCAGTTTTGCTGTCATTGATTTTAGAGCCAGAAGCTTCCTGGAAGGCTTTGATAATATGCTGAACCTGAAGCAAGGAAGCAGTATCTGCCAGGCTTAAGGTGATATCATCAGCATACTGCATGAGCATTAGATGACTTTCGCCTAGTTTGTAGCCCATGATAGCTGGATCCTGTCTTATAGCCTGGGCAAGTGGCTCTGATATCAATTTGTAGAGAATGGCAGACAGAGGGCAGCCTTGCCTAACTCCTCTACGAATCAAGATTGCTTGCGAGAGAAATCCATTGTTTTAAACCCGGGAAGATATGTGGTTGTAAAAGATCTTAATCCATGTTCTTATATAAGGAGCAAAGTTGAAGCGATGTAGTACCTTGTGTAAGAAGGTGTGTGATACACGATCAAAACCTTTTCTTGATCTAGACTAAGCACCATTAGGGGTCGGCGTTTTTGACGCACATGATAAATGGTATTACTTGTGGTAGCGAGGTTGCTAGTAATTGTCCTTCCTGGGACGGAGCATGTCTGTTCCTGGCCAAGCAAAGTTGACAACACTGATTTGATTCTATTAGACAGGGCCTTCGCAATAAGCTTGTAGTCAGTGCATAGAAGGGAGATAGGTCGCCAGTTAGAGAGGTGTTCCTGCGATCCTTTGTTCTTAAACAGTAAAGTTATTATAGCAGTGGCTTGTGTGTTTGGTAGTTGGTGCATTGAGTGAATATGGTTCGTAAGGGCTTGTACGTCATTACTAAGTATATCCCAAAAGGTTTGGTAAAACTCTGGAGGCAAACCATCTATTCCAGGACTTTTATTCTTTTTCATTTATGAAAGGGTAGACGTAAGTTCAGTAACTCTAATTGGGATATCTAAACGTTGCATTTCCTTTGCCTCCAGCTTGATGTTAATTTTTTTCAAAAAGTTTTCTTCTTGAACTTCTGAGAGTGGGGTTTCAGTATAAAGTTCTTGAGAGTATTCATGTATGAGCGTTAGAATGACGTCCTGCTCTCTTGTCGTCTCGTCGCCGGTTTGTAAGGTGGTAATGGTTGCTCTTTTCTTATGCAGGCGCTCTAAGTTGTAGAAATATTTGGTAGGGCGTTCGTTCTCCTCGATGTGCTGAACTCGTGACCTGATGAAGACTCCTTGGTTTTGTGCTACTTGGGGATCTTTCATTTCTTGTTTGCAGATGTTTATTATGTTACTGTCAGGTGCGGACTTAAGTTCCTCGCGCATAATGCGTTTTTGGAGTCGATCTATACTATGCCTGTTTTTTCGCTGCATTCGTTTGGCGAATGAGATGCTCATATTTCTTATGTAAATTTTGCCTATCTCCCACCATGTTATAGTGTCGAAATGTTGGCATTGTGCTAGCCGCGAGGTCCAGAAATCTCTTATGTTTTGGCAATATTCTTGATTTTGTAGTAGGGTCACGTTTAGCTTCCAGTACCCTGTACCTCTGGATGGGACGTCTAGTAGTTTCGTATCAACAATGACAGCACAATGATCTGTGAAAGGGATGGGGATAGTGGTATTACCTACAATGGGCATGGTAGTCGGTACGTACATGCGATCTAAGCGGCTCCAAGTATAGCCAGGAACCTGAGGATGTTTTTGACGCCATGCGTCATGTAGGTTTTCATGAGGCAAGAAAGCTCCTAAGGAGGTGGCACCCTTTGTATGCTCTCGGGCTTGTGGTCCTAAGCGGTCCAGTTTTGGGTCTAGTACCATAGTAAAGTCTCCGGCTAGGATACAGGGATTGGTTGAAGTTAAAATGTTCGAGAGGTTAGAGAAAAAAAATTCCCGTTTGTGGGGTTTCGTCGTTTCGCAGACATTCATGAAATGTAGCATTTGCCCTTATGCACAAAATCTTATGTTTAGTAATCGTCCTTTATCATCTGTTTTGCAATCTTTAAGGGAGATGTCAGAATTAGGTTTAAAAAGGGTTGCTACACCGCAGGTTGCTCGTTTAGTACTGTCGTTATAGGGACCATGCTGCCAGTATGATGGGCCTACCCAATCATACAGCCATGGCTCTACAATAATGGGGGTGGAGTGTGTTTCTTGCAAAAGGACAATATCAGCGCCGCTTTTTTTTCAATGGACTGCAAGATGTGGGTTCTTTTGCCCGCATCGTGCAAACCATTGACATTAAGTGTCAATACCCTTAACCTGATCTGCTGGTGCTTTGTATCCATGACAAAATAAAAAAAGAAGAAGAAACACATAAAAAGTGTAGAATTGTGAATGTTATGCGTGGTGGTACTTTGGTGTCGTGGATGTAGTAAAACATGTCCATACGCGACGCGCTTTATCAGCAACAGACGCCAGTGCTATTTTCTCGCACGTCTTCTCGTCGATGTCCAGAAGTAGTTTCTCGCGCCAATGGATCTGAGCGACTGTTGAATTCGGGTGTTCCTCGCTTACTACAGCAATCTGGGCTTGTACCAGCACATCGTACGAAATGTTGTGCTCGCTCGCGAAGCTGAGCAGATCTGCGGTGTTGAAGTGTTTTATTAGTTCTATAAAGGATGTAATTCTGCTATCGTCGAGGTCCTGTGGTATTTCAGACTTTGCAATTAATGGGGTTTCGATGCATGTGTCAGCGCTTTTGATGCTCTGTGGCTTGGAGGGGTGGTGCAGGTTTAACTTTCGACGCCCTCTCCTTGCCTTTTGTGTTGGTTGGCTCATTAGCCGCTTTTGCTGGGGATCCTTCTGTCTCATCGCCATGTTCTGCCATGGGCACTTCACCCGATAACCTATTTGTAGGTGTTTCTGTAATACATTTGATTAGTCCGTCATTCGTTGGTCTGCCAGTCCGTGTGTTTTATCGGAGTCGGTGTTGATGAGTCGTCATTTGTGGTTTGGTCTTTTGGGGCGATTGGTGGTGACGCTGTACGTTGTTGCTTATGAGTCTGTATCTTTTCATTCGTTTCTTCGGTAACCGTTATTCCAAGTCGATTGTCTGTAGTAGTTGCATGTCCTGGCAGCGTGTCTTGGGGATGTTGCGAGGTTGTGGTGGGCGTTGCAGGTGTGGGTTGCGCTGTAGGGCATACACAAGTGGCTTGCTGCTCTGTAGCAGTGATTTTGTTTGTGACGTGCGGTAGCTGAGGTGATGTGGGACGATGTGGTTGACCAGCGTCACATGACATGTTGCTGCAGTCCGTAGCGTAGTGTTCTTGGTGACCACATTCGTCGCAATAAAGGTCAGGGCACTCGTGTGCCCGGTGGTCGTTTTCTTGGCAGATATTGCACACGTGCTGGTGCTCCTGACCTGAATATTTTGTTGTAAATGGGAATCTTGCATTGGAGCCAATCCAAACTTCTGCTGGTATCGGAATGTGGTTTCTGTCTCGTATGTGAACCACTCGTGTAGTGGTTTCATAGATGTGGGTGTCGATGTCTTTGTAAACGTAATCAATTTTTTCTACGTTACCGTAGACGCTTCGTCAGGAATTTCTGTGGGTACGTAAAAGAGCGACACCGGGAAAGCGCGCTGCAGTTGAGGAACAAAATATATTATCTGTCCTCGAAATTTGAACGTTTTAAGAACTAAATCTGTTAGTTTTTGTTCCGTAAATGTGACCAGAAACCAGTGCCTGGCTTGCTTATTGTACCCAAGGCACTGAATGTTGTTGGCTCGCCAAATATTGCTTCGAATAAGCTCCCGTGCCACGTTGTCCTCAGTCGCATAGCCGGGAAGATTAAAGGTTGCAATACGAGGGGCGCGCCACGCGTACTCGGTTGCTCTCGCGATTTCGGCATCGTTTAGAGTTGGTGTATTTGCTTTTGCCGCAGAGGCGTATGTACTTGGCGCCTTGCTTCGGGAGTGGTGTTTGCTGGCCGTTGTGCGGTAAATCGGACAGTTTTCCGTCCTTGCTGGCGTGTGTTGCTTGGTTGTGAGTTTTTATACGTGTTGTTTTACTGGGCTTGTTGGATTGCTTTTGGCTGGGTATTTACGATTGCCTTGGTGCCCGATTTGTTGTTTGTAGTAGATCCAATAGTGATTGTCTGTTTTTCCTTATTTTGGCTATGGACGGTATTCCATGGCTCGTCCTGACTTGGGTTAACATCAACGTCCGTTGACGAAACGGGTATTGACGCCATGTAATGTAAAGGTTGCAAAATATAGTGAAATGGTCAAAATAGTCGCAGCAATTCAGAGGTAGAAAGTTCACGCGACTAGAGAGGCCGTGGGGGTTGCGGGAAACCCCCGCTAAAATAGCGGAAAATTCTGCTGGATCAAAGTACAATTTGACTGCGCAACCAAACGGCAAACCAATTAAAAAGCAGACAAAACAGGTTGTCACAAGAAACAATCAATGACTGCAGTTTATGAAACGTGCGCTGGGTAGCGCACTCACCAGCTCCAAAAAGACGTCCGTCTCGGTTGAATGCCAGGTGGAGAATGGCGATGCTAATCCAAGCTCAGCAACCAAGCAACCCTGTTTGTTGTTGCTTGTTGTTTGTTGCTTGCTTGTTGAAAGAGAACTTCTACCCACTCGTTCTCTTGGCTTCTCTACTCTCATACAAAACAATTCCCAACTCATCTTATACAAACTTTTTGCAATAACATTAAATTACGATGTCCGCCGCTTTGACACAAAAACGGTGAACTTCTGGGCATTTGTCGACAGCCCCCTCGGCACGCCGGTCGTCGACAATCCGGCCTTTCCGTCACATGCCGCGAAGAAGATTAGCCTTTGGCAACACCTGTCCTTCCACATTTACAACACTGCCTCCACTAAATCTGCCTCTGGTCAGATTATGTGCTGTTAATTTCGATAACGAAGATAATAGTTGAAAAGATTAAACTGTACACAAAACGGCAAAGACGCACAAACCGTGTAGACCCCAATAAAATTGAAAGTAATTTATACATGCTGCAGGAAACTTCTTCTAAAGTCGCTGTCTCTGGCCGTTGCTCGGCTTGTACGTCGTAATCTTGCTCGTTATCTTGCAAAGTTCTTTGTCGAGATCGTCGCCCTCATCATCCTTACCCTCTTCTCGCCTTGTAGATCATGACGCGATCGTAGATCGCGACGTGTTAGCTGGTGGGTGGTCGATCGCACCGCTGCTCCGCTGTCGGCAACCAACAGGTACACCGTCGGCAAGCTGCCGGTTGCCGGGAGACTTCTCCGACCAGCTCCTTCTCATTCTCACTCACCTCGAGGGGATAGAGACACGTGACAGCACGTCTTACTAAATTGCGAGTGCGCCCCAACTTAACAAGATCCGACCTGCACAACCCATCTTGACTTAGAATCAATTTCTCTATTTTACCAGCTGCCAGTTTAACCTCGGCATTTGGTAACTCACAAAGTCGACTATACAAACACACCCGCGAATAAACCGCTCATGGTACTTTGACAAATGGCGCCTGAAAGTAACGCGCAAATTGTCGGGGATAGGTTCGCTGAAGTCTAAAAATAAGAGTGAACTGAAATAGTTGTATTTAATAATCTTTTCATACACTGCTGATACTTCTCCTGACTAAATAAATTAACACAAGTTTATATACTGTTCGAGGAGGAAGTTGTTATAAACAGCGCGTCCAATGAAGGAGCAGGCACTTTGTGTTAAGGGGGTCTCCCTGCTCACTTCCTCCTCGTTGACCCAGCTCGAGTTGGTCCCAGGCGCTTCCTCGTTTTCCACATCATGGGCTTTCCATGACACTCCTCTCGCCACATGGATAGTCCAGAAAACTGCAACTGGATTTTGTGAAGCGCATCTTCTGCAACTTGTCTTCTCGATCGTTTGGTGTTCGACTCATCAGGCTGTGTACTTATCGAAACATCGGGAACTTCATCCGTTTGTGACACCGACAGTTCTAGTGGATAGAGCTTTGTGATTGGGTGATTGGTTTTCCGTCCATTCTGCAATTGTACGACGGCATATCGCACCATTCGGTCGGCTCCAACCACAAGTTCCGTCAGTCTTGCGAGTGGCCAGCGGAATCGATTGTCTGTGTCAGATGGCATGAGCACAACATCTCCGACTCGAACTTTGTTTTTCGCAGTCGCGCCCCGCACGCGCGTATGTTCATGTTGCTCGCGTGGCAGTGGAAGGTACTCCTTTTGCGATTCCGAGAGTAAATGAGGGTTTGACGGGTGTGACGATTGCCGCGTAGATAATTGCTCCTTGTTTTTATCAACCGAATATATTTGATTCTATCCACCACCGTAAAACTATAAGTACAAAGGTTACAACAAACAAATAAACATCAATGTAACAGGTTCGCAGTAGGACAACATGTACACATCGGAAATTTTAAAACAGGCATACTGCAAAATAACACTTATATTACAAAGGTACTTTCAAGACCAAGGATCACCAAAACTCAATCTTTGCCACTTCAAAAACAACTTTGATCTCTACACTCGTACCGCTTCACATTGTTTGCTGAAGTTCTGACATGACTTAAACAAATCTCGCTATATATACACTTATCGAACTAATACATACAAACGTGCACTTACTAAATCTGTCATCAGAAAAAACATCACAATTATCGCTATAATTAAATATTTGGGGGATGTAAAGCTATCACGGGTTCTTATAGGTAAAGCAATAAACAGGACAAGCGGGAACTGAGAACGGAGGTCGGTCAAAAAGTCAAGATGCAACGTGACGTTTTTCTCGGTTGTCGATGTTACCATCGGCCATTTGGATTTTTACATGACGGACCAACCCGTCACTACTGGGGGCCACTTCAACAACCTTTGCCAATGGCCAGTGCTTGCGAATGACATTCTCTTCCTTCACAATAACAATATCTTCCACCTTAATGTTGGGTCGATTAACCTGCCTTCATGTACTCTCGCTGCCACCTGACCAAAAACGTGTTAGCTAAGCTCTGGACCCTCTTCCAACGCATTTTGGAACAGAGTTCAGTATTCAAACTCGGCAAGTGGTGGTGGAAGTACGATGCCAGTTTTCATTGTGAGCAGCATGTTTGGAGTGAGTGGGATTGCGTCGCCTGCAACTGCAGTTGGTGGCCTCGAGTTTACGATGGCCATGGCTTCATACATAAACGTTCGTAATGTTGTCGAGTCAATTGATGCCTTCCGAAGGGATAACATCGAGTTTAAAACATTACGAATAGAGCGAATCTGTCGCTCCCATACTCCTTCCTGGTGGCTAGCCCGGAGGGGGGGGGGGGTGTTGAAGACAAAATCAATATTATTTTCCAGAAGAACATTTTGCAGCTTTAAGTTCTGCTTAAACTCGTTGGCAGCCCCGAAAAATTTCGACCCTTGGTCTGAGCTAAGCAGCCGAATCGGACCCCTAATAGCAATTACCCTTCTGATAGCATTAATTATGTCATCACTAGTTATGGTATCAAGAGCCTCGACTTGAAACGCTCTAGATGCCATGCATGTAAAGAGAACTCCGTATCTCTTAATTTGCAAAAAGGGATCAAACAATGAGCGCCTACGTACCGGAAGGGTGGACAGGGTGTGAGCCTCTCCGATAGTAGGTCAGCCATTTTTTGCATTTCTTAAGGCCTACTTTGTCTTCTACATGCCACGCAATTTCATATGTGTTTAGCTACTATTGCTGACGCACCGATGATGTGAAAACCTTGCGATCAAAGCTCGTGCATACTCATGCCCCGACCTTGGTGCATGAACTTTTCATGACACATTTTTACAATTAGGTAGGTAATGCGCGAGCGCTTCGGAAGAATAAATGGATGGACCTCATCATAATAAAACTCCGAAGCGCGAATTCGACCGCCAACTCGCATCAAGCCTTCCTCGTCGATAAATAGGTCCAATTTCCTGATCGGGCCTGACTTACCTACTTTTGCTCCTTGCCCTAACATCGTGTATTCGGAAAGCGTTTCTATTTAAACCCATTTAATAATAGTGCGCTTAGCCTTTACCTTTCCCTGGAGAGAAGACTGGGAGTGATTTATAAATCTCTGCAGGGAACTTATAGCTCTAATAGCTGCATTAAAGTCCGAAAACTTCTCTCGTCTACGGATCATGTCTGGATTGTCTATGTTGTGGAAAGTAGCCAAGCTATGTTTAACCTCCGGGTCCGAGTCAGAAACCTCTCCTTCAATACTGCCCAAGTGACGCGATAAGGCCTTCTCATCCAATAAAAATTTAGAGCCTACAAACCAACTTGACTGGGTTAGCTCACACACTCCGGTGCCTCTCGATGCTATATCGGCGGGGTCAAGCTCGCCAGGAATGAAGTGTAACTGTCCTGGCGCGGTTTTGTCTCTAATTTGTTTCATGCGGCTCGCGATGTACATGCGGAACTGCCTGCTTTCGTTTTTCACGTAGCCTAAATCTACTTTCGAGTCGGTCCAGAAATACTGGCGGTTCACATAAGGCATTGGGAGTTCCTGCTCAAGTAAAGCTGCCATCTTAGTAGACAAGACGGTTGCCTGCAATTCCATCCGTGGCATTGTTATTGGTTTCCTTAGAATCACATGGGATTTGGCCGACAGAAGGGTGATGTAGACGTGTTCAAATTGATCAACTATTCTTAAATAAGTGGCCTGTCCAATTCCTTGCGTTGAGTCGCCAGAAACATGGTGCAAATCTGCTAGTTTTATTGCACAAAGGTGGTTTGGCGCAAGGGATCGGGGAATTCTTATCTCACGCAGCAGCGCAAGATCGTTTGCCCATGACTCCCATTTTCTCAATAAAGCTGGTTCAACAGGAGCGTCCCAATCTATTCCTTGCATACAGACATTCTGGAGGATTTGTTTCCCTCTGAGAACATAAGGGGCCAAAAATCCTAAGGGGCCAAATACAGAAGCAATATTTAAAAGTATGCCTCTTTGAGTACCCGGCTTATTGCTAAATTGAACATTAAATTTAAAGTAATCGGTGTCAGTGCACCATTGCATGGCTAACACTCGTTCCATAGTCTGAGGACTGGAGTCAAGGTCTATAACCTTACTACATTGTGCTTTCTCAGAGCTAGGAAGGGAGTTTAGAACTACCTCACTATTTGATACCTAGTTGTAGAGTCTCGTGTTGGCGTTCGCGCACGAACGAATCGCTTTATTAATTACATTTATAATTTCATCTTCGGAATTGGACGAGTACAATGCATCATCAACATAAAATGATTTCAGCAGTAGCTGTTTCGCTTGCACACTAGACATGTTGCTGGCAACTGCTGCCTCTGCAGCCTTGCGTAAGCCAAATGCAGCAACTCCGGGGCTAGATCGTGCACCGAAAAGATGCACACACATGCGATATGCGGCAATTTCCGTCATGCTTGTGTCCTTGAACCACAGAAATCTTAGAAAATCCCTATCCTGAAGCCTTACGTAAAAGGCGTGGAACATCTTTTGGATATCCCCCATGACAGCCACTGTGCATAATCTAAAGGACGAACGCCAACTAGATTGTTTACTTGATCGGGTCCTACCAACAAATGCTGGTTCAAGGACGTGCCAAAATACTAAGCGCTGCAGTCAAAGACGACCGCAGCTTTTCAGTTTTTTTTATGATGCCTTACACCGAAATGGGGAATGAACCACGTCTCACCTGATTGGGTATCGTTAGGTGCCTCTTCCACGTGTTTACAAGCAATGATGTCATTCATGAAGGACACGTAATCTTCAAAGTATTGCTTATTCGCACGTCATTGGCATCGGAAATTGAGCAGACGTTTCATGACCTGCGGCTTTTTATTTGGCATTATCGGCCTCTGATTAAAAGGTAATGGCATTTGGAAACTTTCTGCTTCTGTTTTTATGATACCATCATTAAGCAAGCTAATGAATTTTTCGTCGTCTTGTGATAGCGACTTAATAATGCTTTTGTCTAGAGCGGTTTCAAAGAAATCTTGCTCAAACACGTCAAGAATCCTATTAGGTGCTGGTAAAACGTCCTTGGTAGTCCTAAACACTACACTAGCTGGCTCATTGGCAACGTGGTTAGGATTACTTAATTCGATCGTTGCTAGACGCCGATTCGCGGAGCGCTTACTTCCGGAAGGTTGGGTAGTGCCAAAGATGCACCAACCGAGATGGGTCTTCACGGCGTAAGGTAGTGTTACGTCGTCACCTCTTAACGAGCACTCCGGGAACATTACGTATGCTGCATCGTACCCAATCAGAAGTTCTATTGGAATGTTTAATCGCTCGGGCATTTGGTCTGCAATTTCCAACAAGTGTTTAAAATTTCTTGCCATCGTACAAGTTGGTATGTACCTCATATCAATAGGAATGGAATGACGCGAATAAACCTGTGGCAATTTTATCATATTCTTAGATGTGTAACCTCTAATGCTAATGTTGGAGAAGTTTCTGCACGAGACAATCTCATCCTTGGTAGTCGTAGTCGTTAAACTAGGACTGACTGCCTGACCTACCGCACTAATCCTGCTTGCAATCGAACCGGTCATGCTTTTCGAATCAGACATGGTGTCTAGAAGGGCATAGCACAATGCTTCTTTGTTAGGGTGTTCTCCCGTTGAAACCCGAACAGGAAGGATCATTGAACTCATTTTGGCTACTTGCTTACTGTTTCTAGTAGTGGCGAGCGTGGCTGAAACGGACTGCAACTCTGCAGGTGCAGCCACTTTGTGTGGCGAAGGCAAAGGAGACCTTTCGACCTCCCGAACTTGTTGTTCAAAATTGTTGGGTGCAGCTTGCCACATATTAAGCACTCAGCAGGGTGTTTGCATACTGGGACCCTGTGGTCCGGCTTAAAACAACGGAAGCAAAGTTTCAGTTCTAAAGCTTTCTTTCTTACATCGCTGTACGATTTATTGCGTAACTGAGGTCAATCAGCTCCTTTATGAGACTTACTGTAGCATATTGAACAATCGTGGGAATTAGCCGTTGCCAAAGTTTGCCTAACCTTGCTTAAGGGCTTCTCTGGTTTATGGCTAGGACTGCGCTCTTTGGACTTTAGATCACCAATCTTAGACATAAATGGATCGTTCAATATGTCAGACTCGGTGTTTAGAAAGCTTACAAATTCCTTAAACTTATGATACCTTCCCGTGTCGTTCCTACAAGCCACGACCTGTCTCTTCCAGCTATTAGCTAACCAACTAGGCAATTTTGAAGCGATTACTACGTTTTGCTTAGAATCGTTAAGAATTGACAACTCCTCCATGGTTTCCATAGCTGTAAGGCATTAACCAAGGTAATCTGCGTATTTTGAATGCCCTTGTAATCTGAATCTCTTATTGTGGCCAGGATTCCAAACGTTCCCTAAAAGATTCTGCTATTGTGAAGTCAGAACCAAACCTATTCTTTAAGACCCACATGGCCTTTACGTATGCAGCGCTCATGTTGGACAACAAAAAATAGCCTCTTATGGCTTCCTTAGAAGGGCCTCCTACAACTTTTTGAGGTAGTGCAGCCTATCGCTTTCAGGCACAGCAGAAGACTGAATTAGGTTTTTAAACGCAACTGCCCAGCTTACACATTCCAGCGGATTTTAAAAAAAACTTCCACCTCCAAGGGTCCTATGCGATTCATTCGCATGCTTATTGCCAAAGCGTCCGTCAGTATTTTAACTGATTGGTTATTGTTGGCACTGCTGATCCTGCTTCGGCACGAGGACATAGGTGGCCGCCCATGTAACTCCCTGTTGCCTGGAAGGAGCGGGTTACGTAAGTCAACGAAGGCATGGGTAGACTCGCCCGGTTCTGAAATTCTTAGGGATGCAATCAATTGTTCATGATTGGACCATAACATTGCGACAATGTCGTCAAACTCCCGGATGCCTAATTCGGAAACGACCTTGTAATTCACTTCGAGAATGGCAAGATAATCAACAAGTGAGGCCTCGAGATCAATAAGATCGTACTTTTGTGGTTTGGCCTGCGCTGCTGCAAAACTCCTATTGTGCCCAATCTGCCATTGTTATTTAAAATAGCTTTATTAAAATCGGTGAAACCCTATCAACGTTCGTCGCCGTTTCCTAATGAAAATCCGCCCTGCTAAGAAGCGCCTACTCACATACGCCCGGCCCGCGGTAAAGTAAGACTCTGCGGACAACAATGCACATGCACAGCCTGTCAGCTGAAGGAACAACTCAAAATGCGAGCAGAAGCAACAGCAGCGTCCCCGAGCACGGCAGCTCAATCAGTTACAAAACTAGAATGCTGCACAGTCGCCTACCTGAATCCGTACTGGATGGTAACAATTTGAACATGAACGTGAATAAAATTCCGTGAGTATAAATTTATTGCTTGAACTTTTGTTGACTACTTGTTCGAATGCCTTTTCTTTTTCGCTTGACTGCTGTCGGTCTCCTTCAAATCGTGCAATTCCAAAACTTTCTATCTTTCAAACGTTCGATTAGGTTGATCACGCGATTCCTGATCGCTTCGACGAAATTCTATCCTAGATTTGCCAGGTCATCTAGTCACCTCTTTTTAAGAGCCAATGTTTTACTTTTGCAATTCCGAGTGTAAATGAGGGTTTGACGGGTGTGACGATTGCCGCGTAGATAATTGCTCACTGTTTTTATCAACCGAACATATTTGATTCTATCCACCACCGTTAAACTATAAGTAAAAAGGTTACATCAAGCAAATAAACATCAATGTAACAGGCTCGCAGTAGAACAACATGTGCACAGCGGAGATTTTAAAACAGGCATACTGCAAAATAACACTTAATTACAAAGGTTCTTTCAAGACAAAGGATAACCAAAGCTGAATCTTTGCCACTTCAAAAACAACTTTGGTCTCTAACACTCGAACCGCTTCATGCTCTTTGCTGAAGTTCTGACATGATTTGAACAAATCTCGCTATATATACACTTATCGAACTAATACCTACAAATTTGCACTGACTAAATCTGTCATCAGAAAAAACATGAGTCCACAATTATCGCTACGATTAAATATTTGGAGGATTGTAAAGCTATCACGGGTGCTAATGAGTGAAGCAATAAACAGGACAAACTAGAACTGAGAACGGAGGCTGGCTTACCAAAGTACGAAAATACAACTAAGTGGCACTTCGGGTGAGTAGGTGGGTAGTGATGACTAATAGAGACTGAAATACTGCTAATATACACGTGCCACGGGAGTTCTGCCCCCACGTCTACAACAAGGAACAAACGTACAAAGTGAATAAATAGACTTACAATATCGTATAATTACGTAGGCGCTTGCACCACATATTTGTAACTTTAAGATGCTGCCCATGCAAGGTAACGCTGCAAGCAGCCCCCCCCTAACAGCATCACTGAAACATCCAGCAAAAACGGCATGCGCAGTAAGTAAGGGGTCCAGCCAAGTACTAGCATTAAGAAATAGGCCCATGGAGCGGGGTACCGTAGGCTAGAAAGCTCCGAAATTAACAACTCCCGTTTCCATTGAGCCAGAAGTCTACGATCACGTTCTCCAACCTTCGCAGGCGTTGTCTTGCGTCCTGAGGCGATGTCGAAAACCAGGGGTCTTATAACTTGTCGTCGTCAAGGATCGTCCTGAGAATACTCGTGATCGATCGTCCATACAGGACGTGAGCGGGTGTAAGTGGTAGAGGATCTTCGACACCATCTGAAACCGTGGTTAAAGATCGTTCGTTGAATACAGATTCGGATCGAACAACGATGGTTTGCAATTCATCAAGGCTGAGAGATAGTCGTCCAACGGCTTTGCGAGTTGCTTTTTTCGTGATGCCTATGAGACGCTCATAAAACCCGCTAACCTAGGGAGCTCACATGGGAATAAAGGTCCACTTCATCTTTCGGCTGAAAAGATATTCCTGGAATGGCTGGGCTTCGATAGTCGTCTTGATTTAGTCTGAGGCACTCGCGAAGGCAGTTGAGTTGTCGGAGATGATTTGCCCTGGTGTCGATCTTCTGCTTGTGAATCGCTGGAAAGCTCTGAAAAAGGCTCCTGTTGACCTATCTACAACGAGTTCCAAGTGAACATATCTGGTTCCTGCACATGTAAATAAACATATGTAGCATTAATTGGATTTGGTTTTCTGTTAGAGTAATACAGTGTTCCCGAAAAATCAACCCCGGTGACGGTAATTGGGGGTGCTTCTTGTTGGCAACATTCGGGAAGAGGTTTTTGAATAGGTGCTGAATAGGGCTTGCCGTCAACCTTAAGGTACTTAACACATTTGTGCGAGACTGATTTCACGCGGCGCCGCAGTTTGGAATCCAGTAGTGCTGTCTGATATGCGAAATAGTTGCGGCAAGCCCCGCATGGACGAATCGTTCTTGTGTTTTTAAGATTAGTAGTGTAGTGTACGTATGGGATATTTAACGGTGTAAGACATTGGAGCGTTATCCATGTGTTTAGGTCGTAAAATGCCGTCGCTGTCAATAAACAGTCTAAGCTGTCTTCCAAGTGAAGTTGCTTGCCCAGTTAATTCCCGTGAGACACGCTTGCTTTGCACAGCATGAGTCGATGAACGTTCTGCAGTCAGTATTTCGTCAGAAGTGAGGTGTGTTGGCATCACCTTGTGTGTCCGGAGCCTTATCTAAAGAGGAAAATCTTGACACATCGATTAACAGGTTCAAACCGGCAGTCACTGGTTCAACAGGCGAAGTAGTTTTGGGTAAAGAGCTTGAACTGGCGGGCACGGAGCTGCTTGATCGCAAATTTCATCGGAGCAGTTGGTTTGGTACGTCTGGACAAAGTTTGTAATTGTATCGCTGACTAGCCATTTGGGACCATGCCACCACAACGTGCACCCGTGAAGCTGGCTTGACGTAATGCCTCGTGTGAGCAGATCTGCTAGATTATCTTGTGTTGGGCAATACTTGTGAGCATCGAAGTTTACGTTGCGTATTTCGCGTATTCAATTGGAAATGAATATCGGCAATGTTTGGTCGCAGCTCAGCCAGTGTAATACAATCTGACTATCGATCCCGAGTGTGCAGCATGCTATTGAAAGTACGGACTGCAGTGCTTTACTTAAATACTTCGCTAGTCGTCCGCCCACTGGTGTGGCGAGTAATTCTAAGCGGGGTGTCGCCTAAGCCCAGTTTCCGTCGCCGCGTTTGCCAGAATGGCCGGATATCGACGACCAGGGTACCGCAGGGCTGTCGGCAAGTGCCCAGAAGTTGCAGTTCGAAGCGGTGGACATATTATTTAATTTCATTGTAAGGATTCGAGTTGGAGAGTTGGAGAGTTGGGGAGTCGCAGAATAGAAAACGGAGTTGGGAAAACAAGTCTAAGCGTAAGTCTTCTTGTTTCCTGTCTTGGGCGAGTGTACTCGCCAGGAGTGAAGTGTAGATTTCTCTGTAAGCTGATTCTGTACTTGTGCCTGTTGTAATCCCGTAGGAGTGGCTTACTATAGGTAGGGCAGACTATGCGACGGAGAGAGAGCGAGTGTGGAATCGGTGTGAGAATTAAGCAACTAGTGTACTCACTAGAAAATATTGCACACGGGGAATGGTAACTTCTTTATAAGGTTTTACGCGGGTCTTTGCCATAGCTAGAGAAACCGAATTGTTTTGCTTGATGTAAACTGCTGCTCCATAAGCTTTAATACGGGCATCGCAAAATACGTGTAATTGTACCTTTACTTCTATTTCGAAGTATTGGCGGGTAATGGTTACTCCTCGCGCCGCGTTTAAGCATTCAGAAGTTTGGCACCAGCGCAAGTGCAGTTCTGAAGAAAGTGGTTGATCCCAGGGGCACTTATTTTGCCATAGTTTTTAAGTACAATCGCAATAAACGATTACCAAAAAATGGCAGGAAAATATAAGAAAGTCCAAAGAAGAGACTCGGACAGCGCTGAGTCAACTCAATTCCTTGAAGTCAAAAGACTTATTCAATTAGAAGCGAACAAACGTGCTCAGGAGCTAAGCGCATTCAAGGACGAGATTGTTCGATCCATCTCCGTAAAATTTGAATCAGCTCTCAAGGTTTTAAGAACAGAGTTAGATGTTATTTAAAAAAAAAAACAGTTGATCAAGCGCTGGAGAATTCCGTAGATAGTCAGCGGGCTTGCAAGGAAATGCAGGGTGCGTTCGACTATCTCCAAGAGAAAATTAACCACCTGGAAGAATCAATCGATAGCGCCCAAGAACGGTCTCTACGATCGACGCTCGTGATTAGGGGCATACAGGAGCACAATGAGCAAAACTGGGCCAATGTGTGTCTCGAGCTTGTCATGAAAGTTTCGTAGACTTTGCGCGACTGCAGTGGGGTGTTTCATCTTAATAATGGCGTTCATGTATGTTGCTAATAGATTTTCTGCTTTTCCCGTATCGGTTGTGTAGGAGTTGCATAGCTTGCTCGTAACTGGCATTTGTAATGGGAAGTCCCTCAAGTAATTGTGCGGCGTCTTCAGCTAAGTGGGCTGCTAAATATTATAGCTTATCTGCGGGGGCGAGGTTGGCGTCGGTGTGTACGGCGGCATTGAACTTATCAGCCAAAGAAAGCCATAGCATTGGGTTTCCATCGAAAATGGGTAGTTGCAGTTTCGGGAGATTAAATCGCCGATTCGACGATGAAGCAGCGTTTAGCGGCGATAGCGTAGGAGGCTGTGGCGGAATAGCATCGTGGTTGAAAGTGGAACTTCCTTCTTTAGGCGTAGCGGCAGCGGGTTGTAATGTGCGAGAAGCCTGTGAGGTGGGTGGTCCAGGCTCAATAAGTGTATTGTATTGCTTACTTAGTGTCCCTGTGATCTTGATTTGCAGCTCGCGTATGTGGTCACGCACCACGTCTGCCAGCGAGCTTGATTGCTCGCAGAAACTGTCGTGGGCTTCGTCGTTATCGTCAAGAAGCGGGGAGATATGGTTTGCTAGGTGTTCCAGTACCTCGAGTTTGTCTTTTAAGGCCTTGATGTGTCGCTCGGCGTTTATGCGCTCCGTGACATCGATGAAAGTCTTTGCTTCGACTATGATCATGTCTGCCGTTCTTCGAGTGGTAAGGCCAATTCTTCTTTAAAGATTTCACGGTTGATGCCATTTATCTGGCCATTTGCACCAAAATTTCGGGGATAGGTTCTTTGTAGTCTAAAAAGAAGAGAGAACTGAAATATTTGTAGTAAATGATCTTTCCATACACTGCTGATACTTCTCCTGACTAAATGAATTTACACGAGTTTATATAAGTGTTCGAGGAGGAATTTGTTATAGACAGCGCGTCCAAGGAAGGAGCAGGCAGTTTGTGTTAAGGGGTCTCCCTGCTCACTTCCTCTTCGTTGACCCAGCTCGAGTTGGTTCCAGGCGCTTCCCCCTGCTTGACCCAGCTCGAGTTGGGCCAGGCGCTTCCTCATGCTGCACGGCATGGGCTTTCCATGACACAAATAAATTTGCGACGACTTGGCGCCAAAAACACAACGGATCTAGAGCACTTCAATCATGTTAAAAGCGTGACTTTCAAACAACGATCAGAATCTTTCAGAAAAACTTGCCTAATCTCTGAAATTCTCTGCGCCACGTCTCTATCATTGCAATCTGCAAAACCTATGGCATCAAGTGACCAAACCTGCTCTAAATTACAGACATTAACATTGTCTTTATAGGGTTCCTTGTCAAGCACATCAGCTGGAGTAATCATTAAACTACGCAATTTCCAAACTAGTTGACTTTCCCGCTTGATGGAACCTGCCTCAGTACTTCTAGCACCACCTAAAGACCCATATAAATCCACATCTACTTGCACACCTACGCAATCAGAAGGAAACGCTGCTTCAGCCGGTTCAACTACTAAACCTACTCCAGACAAATGCTCAATTTGGTCCGTACAAGAACATGGTCACTGTAAGAATTCTTCGAGTTAGCACACCACAATAAGTTTTTGTACATTTAATAATAACTATTTTTAAGTCAGAGTAAG